>JARSSU010001073.1:0-53643 GCA_029619165.1 Eurosta solidaginis | reverse complement strand
AACACTTACCAGGCACTGCCATTAAAATTATCAACATCAAACACCATCTCAGCCAACTTTTGTGTGCAGATATCCTCGATTGACTGCTTTTGCAATGAAACGAATTGTCGATTCCTTTACACGACGTGCATCTTGGTTGCTCGCGCGGGTATAATTTTTGATTTCTGTCATCATATATTTGAAGTTTAGCAAACATTTTGACTGTCGTTCGGATGTAATTCGCGTTTTTGTTTTTACGTTTGCGTTTGCTTAATGGAGGGAGGCTCGTTTAAGTGTTATAAATTGGTCGACGGATTAAAGGTTCTAATTTTTGTGTTATGAAATGAAATAAATGCGAATTAATTTTTTTTTATTATTGCAGTTTTAAAGAACTTTTTGTTGAGATTTACTTTAAATGTTGACTATTCCTTATTGTTGAGAAAAATTTTTAAGAAAATTTGTAAACGGTTGGATTATAATTTTTCTTTCAGCTTTGCACGCGAAGTATCTAAGAAGATAAGAAACAGAAAATATTGCTGAGAATGCATTATTTTATTATAAATACCACACTAAAACGAACAATTTTTTATAGAAGAACCTTTCATATATCATGGTTGTGTTTTTCTGGTGGTGTCTCTCTTTTTAAACAGTCTTTACTCTCTGGAATTTACACTTTATGTCGAATTCTTTCTAAAATTGTTGATAAATAGGGGGTGTGTGTGACAAGAGATGCGACAGGTATGTGCGAAAAACGGATAATAAGGAGTGATCTCGATAAACTCCAGAAGAGTGGCAGTAGGGATGATCGTCAACTGCAGCGATTTCTGGGCCACAAAGTAATGGGGAAAAAATAACGGTACTGTATCCTCCGAGTGTAAAAATGTTAGAGCGTTTGAAAGGTTGGGGTAACTCTCGATTAGTGGAGGGGTGTGTCCTGTGGTGTGCGGGCAGGGGGGGGAAGATCCCTAACAGGCAAAAAGTGTGTAAGCAGAACCTGAAGCGCAGAAAAGGTTACATGGCTGAAAAGGGTGTGACGCGAGGCAAAGACGCGGGTGGCTGAGGAAGGAGCGGGCACCTGTGACTGGGGGGGTAGCTCATGTGCAAGAGGGCGCACGGACGCTTGTGGGCCCCCGTGGAAGGGGAGGGTGCGGGGGGGCGGGGGGGGGGTGTAGAAGATGTGGGCGCGCAGGGGGGCCAGATGGGACGGACGGCCGGCAGACCACGGTGGTGCGGCCGGCAGGGCACGGTCAGAGGCGATGCAGGGACCACCAGAGAAGTGACCAAAAAGGGGCAGAAAGGCGGCAGGAGGGGAGTGGTGTGGGACGTTGGGAAGGTCGGGTGGTAGAGAGGAGAGGGGAAGGGGGGGGGGGGGGCACGTTGTAAAAAAAGTGCCAGCCTCGGTGTGTGCGGGGAGCGCGAAAAGGGTGTTGGGGGGGGTGTGTGAGTCCGCCGCGGTGTAAAGGAGAGGTCGGAGCCTGTGGCACGGCGGGGGAGTGTTGGGGAACAGTAAGGTGTGTGCGCGGGCCCGGGAGAATGGGGTGTGTACAGGGAGGAAAGAAGGTGTAGGCGTGGGAGAGTAGAGAGGAGAGGCTATCAGTGAAATCAATTGTCGCAAGGCTGTCGTGTGGAGTCGTGAAGGGATCACACACATACAACACAGGTCTCTGTGTGGGACAAGCAGCCAACCAAGGAGGCAAATACTGCGGCGGCGACGGGTAGCCGCGGGAGGCGCGGTGGAAGAGACACGGGGGACTAGTGAAAAAGTGAAAAAGAACGTGAATCCTTTGAAATAACAATCCATGTTTTTTTTGTTTTCAAATAATAAAAGAAAAATCCAGGCGAATTACTGAGATAGTAAATATTGTGAGTTTGTAGTAGTATATTTTGCCGTTTATAGCATATCCTTAAAATAAAAAGCAAGCAAATACCGGTAGTCATGTTTTTATACCCATCTGTACTTGTACACAGTGGTATTATAACTTTGATTGGATAACGGTTGGTTGTACAGGTATAAAGGAATCGATATAGATATGGACTTCCATATATCAAAATCATCAGTATCGAAAACAAAATTTGTATTGAGCCATGTCCGTCCGTCCGTCTGGCTACCGTCTGTCCGTTAACACGATAACCTGAGTAAATATTGAGATATCTTCACCAAATTTGGTACACGAGCTCTGGACCCAGAATAGATTGGTATTGAAAATGAGAGAAATCGTATGATAACCACGCCCACTTTTTAGACATATAACATTTTGGAAAACACAGAAAAACCTGTTTATTTAGTAAATAATCCACCTAGAATGTTGAAATTTGACGTGTGGACTGATATTGAGACTCTTGATAAAATTTGAAAAAATTGTTTAAAATGGGCGTGGCACCGCCCACTTGTGATAAAATCAATTTTACAAATATTATTAATCATAAATCAAAAATCGTTAAACCAATCGTAACAAAATTCGGCAGAGAGGTTGCCTTTACTATAAGGAATGCTTTGAAGAAAAATTAACGAAATCGGTTAAGGACCACGCCGACTTATATATAAAAGATTTTTAAAAGAGTCGTGGACGAATAAAATAAGCTATATCTTTACAAAAAAGAGCTTTATATCAATGGTATTTCATTTCCCAAGTGGATTTATAATAATAAATAGGAAAAACTTCAAATTTAAAAAAATGGGGTGGCACCGTCCCTTTTATGACTAAGCAATTTCTATGTTTCGGGAGCCATAACTCGAAGAAAAAATTAACAGATCGTAATAAAATTTGGTACACAATATTTTCCTATGGCAGGAAATATTTCTAGAAAAAAATGGACGAGACGTACGCCCCACTTTTATATAAAAGATTTTTAAAAGGGCCGTAGACGAAAATAATAAGCTATAACTTAGCTAAAAGAGCTTTGTATCAATATAATTGTACTTTCTAAATTGAATGAACATTAAATTGGAAAACACAAAAATTTTTGAAAATGGGTGTGGCCACCGCCCCTTTTATGTCTAAGCAATTTTCTATGATTCGGGATCCATAACCATATGTATATGTATATTGCGCAGCGTTGTAACACTATTAAGCACACAAAACAAACAACAGAATTTCAATTGTACAGCTGGGTATGTAATGTTCGGTTTCATCTGAACTTAGACTTCCTTACTTGTTAGAAATAAAATATCGCTCACGCACACTAATCATATAAGACGCGGTGTGTTGTTGTACTTAGCTGGCACTCAAGACCGCATAAGTTCTTCATATACACATACATACATAATACATCTAAATTTAAGCGTATGTGAAAATATTTGTTGTATTCCATAACATGCATCAAAAAGGATTTTTTTATGCTGATGCTTTCAATATCATACCAATACAAATACATACGTGTAGTATTTGTGAAGATGCAAACTTTTTATACTCAGTTGAGCAGAGCTCACAGAGATATATTAAGTTTGATTGGATAACGGTTGGTTGTACATATATAAAGGAATCGAGATAGATATAGACTTCCATATATCAAAATAATCAGGATCGAAAAAAAATTTGATTGAGCCATGTCCGTCCGTCCGTCCGTCCGTCGTCCCGTTAACACGATAACTTGAGTAAATTTTGAGGTATCTTGATGAATTTGGTATGTAGGTTCCTGAGCACTCATCTCAGATCGCTATTTAAAATGAACGATATCGGACTATAACCACGCCCACTTTTTCGATATCGAAAATTTCGAAAAACCGAAAAAGTGCGATAATTCATTACAAAAGACCGATAAAGCGACGAAACTTGGTAGATGAGTTGAACTTATGACGCAAAATAGAAAATTAGTAAAATTTTGGACAATGGGCGTGGCACCGCCCACTTTTAAAAGAAGGTAATTTAAAACTTTTGCAAGCTGTAATTTGGCAGTCGTTGAAGATATCATCATGAAATTTGGCAGGAACGTTACTCTTATTACTATATGTACGCTTAATAAAAATTAGCAAAATCGGAGAAGGACCACGCCCACTTTTAAAAAAAATTTTTTTAAAGTAAAATTTTAACAAAAAATTTAATATCTTTACAGTATATAAGTAAATTATGTCAAGATTCAACTCCAGTAATGATATGGTGCAACAAAATACAAAAATAAAAGAAAATTTAAAAATGGGCGTGGCTCCGCCCTTTTTCATTTAATTTGTCTAGGATACTTTTAACGCCATAAGTCGAACAAAAATTAACCAATCCTTTTGAAATTTGGTAGGGCATAGATTTTATGGCGTTAACTGTTTTCTGTGAAAATGGGCGAAACCGGTTGATGTCACGCCCAGTTTTTATACACAGTCGTCCGTCTGTCCTTCCGCATGGCCGTTAACACGATAACTTGAGCAAAAATCGATATATCTTTACTAAACTCAGTTCACGTACTTATCTGAACTCACTTTATCTTGTATGAAAAATGAACGAAATCCGACTATGACCACGCCCACTTTTTCGATATCGAAAATTACGAAAAATGAAAAAAATGCCATAATTCTATACCAAATACGAAAAAAGGGATGAAATATGGTAAGGTAATTGGATTGTTTTATTGACGCGAAATATAACTTTAGAAAAAACTTTATAAAATGGTTGTGACACCTACCATATTAAGTAGAAGAAAATGAAAAAAGTTCTGCAGGGCGAAATAAAAAACCCTTAAAATCTTGGCAGGTATTACATATATAAATAAATTAGCGGTATCCAACAGATGATGTTCTGGGTCACCCTGGTCCACATTTTGGTCGATATCTGGAAAACGCCTTCACATATACAACTACCACCACTCCCTTTTAAAACTCTCATTAATACCTTTAATTTGATACCCATATCGTACAAACAAATTCTAAAGTCACCCCTGGTCACCTTTATGGCGATATTTCGAAAAGGTGACACCTATAGACGAAGGCCCCACTCCCTTTTAAAAATACTCATTAACACCATTCATTTGATACCCATATCGTCGACAAATCTAAAGTCACCCTGGTCCACCTTTATGGCGATATCTCTAAACGGCGTCAACCTTGGAACTAAGGATACCCCTTTTAAAATGCTCATTAGCACCTTTCATTTGATACCCATATCGTACAAACGCATTCTAGAGTCACCCCTGGTCCATCTTTACGGCGATATCTCGAAAAGGCGTCCATCTATAGAATTTAGGTCCACGCCCTTTTAAAATACTCATTAATACCTTCATTTGATACCCATATCATACAAACGCATTCTACAGTCAACCCTGATCCACCTTTATGGCTATATCCCTAAATGGCGTCCACCTATAGAACTATGGCCCACTCCCTCATAAAATACTCTTTAATGCCTTTCATTTGGTACAAATGTCATACAAACACATTCCAGGGTTTCCCTCGGTTCTTTTTCCTACATGGTTATTTTCCCTTATGTTGTCACCATAGCTCTCAACTGAGTATGTAATGTTCGGTTACACCCGAACTTAACCTTCCTTACTTGTTATATATTACGTGTAGCAAAAAAATAATTTTACGCTTCTTGAATGAAACGGAGTGGGCCGCGAATGCTGTGGGGTCTCAAGCGAACCGTCAGACATAGACAAATTTCATTTTTATAGAGTAAATAGCTATAGCTACGTGCTATTTTGGTTCACGAGAGGTATTGTAGTTGTAATGGTGTTATCAATAAGAGGAAAAGGTTGTCTTAGATGTCGTTTACTGTCTTTTGGTTGGGTGATGCTGTGCAGCATGTAAGCAGCGGAATATGGGAAGGTAGAAAATTGAATAGTGTTTGTGTGTGAAAGGATATAAAAGAGCCAAAAATAGGAAATATTGCGAGAATGACAAAATCATAAAACTATAGTAAACAAATATATAAATGGAAATAAGAAACAAAGATATCAAGAAATGGTAACAATAATAAACTTTACTCGAGCTTTTGGTTCGATGTGGAAAGAAAGCATACGAAAGTATGTTGAAATGATTCAGAAAAAAACTCTGTGCAGTGTATTTTTTATAATTTTCCACATGCCTGTAAATAAACTATTTTGTTGTTTTTTTTGGTTCTTTGTTTTAGGAAACACATTTTTTAACAGGGTATAGTAAAAGTTGGAGAGCAATTGTCTGGATTCGAGTTAATTTCATTTCATTCATTTCAAAATTAAATTTTGTTTAATAACAACAAGTTGGCTAAGATATGCTTTGGTATTGGGGTAAATTTGAAACTGTTAGTAACTTAGTAGTATGCGAAAAGTGGCGACTTTATTCTACATGAACTCTCTGAAGGTTTGGACAACATATACCTGAATATTTCTGAACATATTGGCTAGCCACAAGTTTAACTTTTAATTTTCTTAACTCTTTAATTTAATAACAATTATGGCTGCATATATATTATGATGGATCGAAAAAAGCAACAAAAATCTCCCCCTTAATTTTAAGCTTATTAAAAGGTGCTCGGAAGAATTAAAACACATTTTTTTTTGATCAGAGTTAAACTCTAGTCAACTGGAACTGTAATTTAAACTCGCACTTAAAAACTGGGCATAAATGTGTTTTCGTTAAATATCCCTCTATGCGTTTTGTCGGAGAAGAACAATAATTTTTCTTATTTAATGGTAATTATTGTTTTTTTAATTTTCTATAATTGAAAAATTGTACATATTTTGTTTTTGGAATAGTAAGTAGAAAAATTTTCAGACAACATACAATAGGCCGATAAAACAAAAAAAACCGACACTGATGATTTTGATATATGGAAGTCTATATCTATCTCGATTCCTTTATACCTGTACAACCAACCGTTATCCAATCAAAGTTAATATACTCTGTGTGCAAAGCAGGCTGAGTATAATCAAAATGCCAACTTTGCAAATATTTTATTTGCCTATAAGGCATTTTTGGTGTTGCTGATTTCTATTTGCCTACGATTAAGAGCACATTACGCTAAGCGCGCAGTAGTGCGGCCTTAGTGTTTTGCATCATAACATTAAATTCGCCCCGAAGTATTTAATGCACCAGGCACGCAAATACACCAGAGATCAGCTTTGAGTACTAATAAAATTAGTGCACTTAGTCTTGAGCCAAAAATTGTGTCTAAATGTATACTTAGTCAAGTACAGAAAAATTCTATGAGTTATTAGCACATAAAATACAAAATACATACTAGTGCCCCGCAACACAGATGTCCCATACATATATGACATTGTTGAGTATACACTGAAATCATAGTCGCTTTAACTCAGTAGCACGTTGGTTGCGTGTGTAATACACTGTATACTTCGTTTATTATCGGTTTTTATTTAGCGCTGTATTCAGTTTAGTTTCGTGTACATCGTTGTGCTGCTAGCGTCAGAAGACTGATATGACTATATTCATTTTATTGCATTATTAGTATTACTTATTCCAATTAGTGTCTTCGTATAACACAGTTGACTTTCTTCCTCAATAAGTCAATTGAGTACTGAACTGCTTCGTGGCTTATGAGCGGTTATTCATTTTGCGAAGCATGACTATGTAAATGTGTTTTAGTGAATATAATTGCTTGATATTCTTTGTTTGTGTACGCACTAATACTAATTTTTTGGTTAGTCCACCAATAACCTTAAAAGATGAATAATGCAGCTCACTGAAACACACCAAACACACAAAGATGTAAGCGCCTAAAAGAATATGAAGACACTTGTCCACTGCTGCTCCTGCATTAAGTCTCCAGCTGCACCCAAGCCAATAGTAATTACGTAAGTAAACATAAACAGTGTATCCAATGCGTTATTGTTTTTTGGTTTTGCAAAATTTTTCCCTAATTTTCGCTAGTTTGTATTTTCTGTGCGCTCATTTGTATACTCAGTGTATCCTTTATTGTTTTTGTATGCTTGTTTTCCTAGTTTTTCTTTTATTAGTTCACCCTGTGCTTAATGAGTGTACTTTTATTTATTTATTTGTTTGTCGTGTACACCTATATTTAACATACTTTTGTTTGTATGTATTTAAGTGCATATGTTCCCCTTAATAGTGGCTGTAAGAAGTGCAAACGGCTGCAATTCCCGGAAGTTCTAGTCAATACTTCGTGTATCCATGAGCACAATGAAATTTTGTCTTTCGCTACACTTGTGCTGCAAACAATAATTGCACTTTTTTATTTTATTTTGCTTCACTTTAACAAATTTTTATTGTTTGCTTGTTTTGGCAGTCATCTTAATGCCAAATTTGGCAACTGCGACTATGGGTTGTGTTTGTGCTTGGGGTTGGTGAGAAGGGCAATTTTCGATGTCCCTTCTGTCATTTGGTACTAATAGTTTTAAGTTAATGCACTTTTTCTTGTCTCCACAGTGGGGTTTCTGGCTTTAGTGGTTGTCTTACTTTTCCTGTCTGATTTTCAACTATGGCGGGTAAACGAGCTAAATGTGTTTAAAACCGTCAGCAAAGTGAGTGTAAATATGGATGTGAATAAGCGTTTAAACATACATTTGTTATATGGATGAAACCTGGAGACTCAATTTTTGCGATCCCGAGATTTCCGGTATTTTATATAGCAGTCCCGGAACCCCGTGCTCAGTTCCGATATTTAGGTATTTTATTCACTTTTTTGGTATGAAAGGTAAAAAACCCAGCAGAGCTAAAATATAGATGCAATATGCATGCTTGTCGATAGAAACGAATGAAATTCAGAGATATAAAATATCGAGTGATAAATAAAATGGTTCCCAAGGCGGGTTAGTAGCAGAAGGTGATAGTAATCCGGCAAAGGACTAGCCATATCCGTAGCACTTGTGAGTGTTGCTTCTTTACAAGTACCTATTTTGGTATGGTAATAACCTAGAATTTTATTCATTTGTCAAATGTTTCTTTGCATAACGTCAGATTGTTGAAGTCCACCCTTAGCCTCCTTAAAAACTTAGCTAAGATTACAAATGTTAAAGGCATCATTATATTTTACAATTAGCTTAATGGTTCTACTATATGTATGTATGCGTATACTAACATGCCTTTATACATGATTTTTCTGAGTAAATTGTGTACTCTTAGTTGTAAGTTGCACATCTCGGAATTTTTTGGCTTGTAATTCTGGAATTCACAGATCTCGAGAAAGCACGGAGTCACGAGATATCGGGATTCTAATCCGTAATTTAGACAACAAAAATGCTAGAATAGTTATTAGTACACTAAAAGACAGACGCTTATACTCATATAACAACTTACATATGAATATATCTATCCACATCTACACAAACGATCAAGCTCTAGGGCCGTTCATACAAAATAATGTCTGTTGCTGGCATTTTGTGAAATTTGTCGCTGAAGTTGCTTTTGGCCCACTGCACTCTGTAAATGGCATTGCGCAAAGTAAACCCAACCATTATACATATACAAGTTGGTGAATATGTCTGTCTCTTCTTAAATAGAGCCAGTATAAATGTAAGTGTAATTTAAATGGCACTGTAATTAAACTTACGATTTAAGTTGTTTGTGCTATTTTTACTTACGATTCCTTCTTATTAAGTTTTCTTAACACAAATACTTTTCCGCTTCCCCTTAATTGCTGTTCTTGGTATCAGCATAGTAAACCTTTTGTGGGTATTAAGCTCACATCCGACTTTATTGCGTCTATCTTCAGAGCTTTCATGATAAATAAAAACGGTATCTTAAGTAAAAACAAACTGTGAGGTAATGTCTCGCTTGAAAACAAGAAACAAGTTTTGTTTTTTATTAACACAGTGAAACAGTATTGCTGTTGGTGGGGCGATTCAAGGTCAGAAATAAGTAGATCTTCTTAGGAAAAACTTGTCTGCTATAGCCATTTAAAAATGCATACCTTTCATGCAACGTGCTTATATTAGCTGCACTTGTGTGTTTGTATGTAAGCAACCCTTTTATTACAAAAAATATCTGTCCCGTATACGCACATGTACCCGTGGGGGTGGTATGAGGTATCAGGGGATACGAGTATGTTTGCTTGTAATTGATGGTTTTCAATAAAATAACGTTTTTATTTTCCATACGCAATTTGTTCAAAAAAAAGAGCATACCATACCGATTACACACAGAGCCTTTTTCTTCATTAACGAATATCTCTCAGCAGCCCCAAAAAATAAAATGCTCTTTACAAAAAAAAATAAAATGGATAGCAGCCCCTTACTCTTTAACTTTAAAAACAATAAAAAACAAAATGCATGTGTAAATGTTCATAGATGTTGCACCTATCCCCATATGTGCCTATTTTTAAAAAAGCCATAAAATATTTTGCTGCAAATGCTGAAAAAGAAAAATTTGAATTTTCTGATAATTTTCTATTTATCGTAAATAATTGAAAATGATTTATTTTTGATTGCCATTTGTTACATTGCCAATAGAATCCGAAACATCAAGCAAAACCGACTTGATTTTGACCCCGTTAGTAATTCAATAAAGAATACAGCTGTGTTTTTCTTTACATGTATATACTGTAACGAATTTACTGCAATTCCGCTTATTTCAAATCTTCTACTAAGGTTCGAATCACTAAACTGTTGAATAAATAACACCACTTTTAATAATGCAAAATGGCCTTTATTAAAGTACAATAACACTACTATTGCCCGACAGATAGCGTACTTAATTCAAAACTGATTGTAGCGCCTCTACCGTTGCGGCCTTTTATACTCTTTGATTTCCGCTTCTGTTCTAGAATATACAAGTTCGTTATCTGCTATAATTATAACTACAGATGTACGTGTATAGCTCTCATACGCGCGTGTGTTTGTGAGCGACACTTCCACAATTATAATTGCATATCTCAGATAAGATATCTACATGTGTTTGTGCGTTGCTTCCCCGCTGCGTGTACGTACATATGTGTAGACATAATGATTGATTCGTTTATGTAGATACATAATGATTGATTTATGGATGTGCATACAAGGCGCTGCTAAGCATCGGCTTAGAGATGGCAGTACCCCTGAGTGTTGCTAATATTCGTAACAATACATATGCACCTAAATTTATATGCACTGCTAAGTGCTTAACTTTATGTACACTTATGACATTGTTCCGCACAAAATTAAACTGCTAAATTTCAGTATATATTATGCTCAGTTGCAACTGAAATATGTCTCTCCATTTTATCTCTACGCTGGAACGTCTACCGTAAATTCTCCAGTGCTGCAACCTTCTTATACATTCTATCCCTTATGACCGGGAACCCAGTATAGATGCATAGTCTGGCCATCGTCATATAAAAGTAGCTAGGTTTTATGCGGCTTACAATTGCGACCTTTGAACTCGAATATCTTAAGACGCTTATACATGACTTGGAATACCACTCATGACGTAGAAATAAAGCCTTTTGCCAGTTTCCAACTTTTTCTCTCAAGTGCCGAAGTTGTACCCCAAGATGCTGACCCATAAAAATGTGTACAAGGTTTTCAAAAAATAAAACTCTACTTACATCTGTTGTGTTGAATCTAACAAACTTTTATAATGACATAAAAATGATAATTTTGAAATAAATCAATATAAAAAACATTGCAGTACTGTGGTCAGCATAATAAAAGAACATTATGCACTAACATTGCTAAACTTTCTCTTATCGCCTCAAGCCATCAACAAATAAAACGATATCAGTTGTTTATGGATATTTAACATTTTATTGCCTATTCTCACAACATTTGCTTTTCCATTCGTTTATTGTTGTGCAGTTAAGCGAGAAGAAAAAATCAACATTTCAACACATCAACACTGACCTTATAAAATGGCCATACAAAAATGCAACAGTAGACGAAGTTGACTTCGATAACTGAAACGACTACAATAATAACAAAAACAACAAAGCATCTTCTAATGGCATTGCATATGCAGTAGATAAAACTGAATTTTCACTGTCAGTCGCAAACATCGAAAAGCAAAAGTCGCCTACATATGCACTCATACACGTACATAGTCCGTAAAGGTATTTTCGCACACATGTTAGCAGTAAAAGGCAAACTCACTTTTGACACATAATATGCATATGAATGTAGCTTGTTTACTTATAAAGGAATATAGTTGCATTTTTTACGATGTTTTAACTTGTGAGACACTTTCAAAGCGGCCACAGGCAGACAACAATCTGCCTTTTCGTTGGCTTCTGCTCAGTTACCGTTCGTTTGCGCCCGTTTGCGATTTTTCTTGTTGGTGTTGCCAATCTTCCATTCCATTGCATCGACACTAATGCGGCAGTTACCACGAACGTACGTAGAAAAACGTGTCAGCTGACACGACCTATCTATAGAGTGTGTGCAATGTAACACGAAAACTCACCGACGTGCAACGCCCGTACGTACGTAGCCCGGAACGTAGAAATCAAAACAATTTTGATTTTTTCCGTAAGAACGTGTCAGCTGATCGCTCTCTCACTAGACAGAGTTGCCTAGTAAACTTTTGTGCGCTAATTTTTGACCGTTTGCAATTTTATGCAAAAACGCCTAATTAAAGTTTGAAAAATTGTGGAAATAATTCGAAATAATTATGTAAAAGTGCTGATTATAAATATTTAATCTATTTATACTTATTTAATATGTATTCCGGCCTTTTACAATATCAAAAATTAAATTGGAAAAAGTTGATGTTTCCATAAGCATACATGCAAAATGGTCAAGTGGCAACAGTGCTTATCTGTAAACAATACACACACAAATATGTTATGTACATGTACACGGACGCACACATTGATTCCTACGGGCTTGAGAGTTCGGTCAAACGTGCTTCGTACGACAAACGTCCTTACGTACGGCACACGTCGGTGGGTAACATGGCCGCATAAGTGCACCGTTTTAACTATATACATAAGTGTATACTTTGTACATTTGTATATGAATGTAATTCTGTGACATGAGGCAGTATAAAGATAAATAGCTACCGATAATGTGGCAAGTAAAACGAAGTTGTGTTCTCTACCACAAACACACTCATTCACTGAGCGATCATCGCGTATGTGTTTGGATATGTGTGTTGTTGTGTTTTGTTTTTCTTTTGCTGTTTCCTTGCGGCTGCACTTAGCTGGTTCCGCCTTATATGTTCGCAAATACAATTTGCGGTTATTGATGGTGCATGTGGCAGCTGTATTGTGGTAGTGTTGGTAAGTTTATCGATGCCACAATCGCGCTTTCATTTCTTTATTGTGCTTTGTGCTACATATTTTTGTCGTCGACAAATGGTAAAGATATGCCTTGATTTTGAATTTTGCTTCTTGCTGCGGCTTCTTTCCAAACTTTTTTTTTAATTTTTATTGCTTTAAAAAGTTGCTTAACTCGAGTTTATAAACTTGTGTTTAAAAAAGATAAACAAATCGAATGGCGCTCTACCCATATATACTTCAGGCAGGGTTGAAACGAGGGTAAAGTTATGACAAACAAAAACAAAATACCCAATGATTTCAAAAAATTTTCACTTCAAGGACATTTCAAACCTGAATAAAATTAATAAATGCTGGTTTGGACCCAAATCCCTACTATGCTAGTTATGTATATGGAATAAGATGAGGTAGAGTCATCTTATTACGTCATGCTTCGTGCACGGTAAGAAATTCGCCTTGTATTGACATTAGAAATATATTTAAAAAAAGTGAACTAATTTGCTTTTTAATAATGTTTTGCTCGAATCGATTCACAGTTTCCCGCAAAACACCCGTGGGACGTAAACAAATTAATTTTTATTGGCGTATTTTTGTTTATTTTAATGATTGCATTAAATAAATAAATTGATTCTCTCCAAAAATTGCAATTAGGCAAAGTGACTAAACCGCATAAATATATAAGCTGCAATTAACCAAAACTTCCTTGAGAAAACATTCAGCTTGAATTGGTTGCTTTATTGTTGCCAAACTATCGAGTGACGGCTCTTATGAATAAAAAACTCTTTGCCTACATCGCTTGAGGTTATTTTAAAAACGAATGGAGATTTGAAGCAATTTGATTTATACTTACATAAATACCAGCTAGATTGAAAACTATTTTGGTTTAAAATGAAGAAAATACTATAGTTTTAATTTCAAACTTAAAACGAAGTGCAATGTTCATATTTTCATTAAACCCTGAATAGTTTAAATGTCAAACCAATTTTAGTTTGGTCATAACTGTAGTACAAAAAAGTTTTAAATTTAGGTTCAAACTTTTAAACGCGTAACGAAAACGCTTAATACTCCATAAGGGGGTATTCATAATTTATGGTGGCGTTATTGGGAATTATGTCGATGCAACGCAGCTTTTCGACATGTTCGTAAGTCGAAACCAGTCTTGCTGTTAGAAGATATGCTATCACAAGCTTATTGATCAAACCGTTTTTATAATAGTTGAGAGTAAAGAACGCTAAAATGTCTTATTCCTCTAAGACAAAGTGTGTGAGTGCATACACGTCGAAAGCAGTAGCTCACTCGTTCTAACAATGCAATTTTATTCAATTAAAGCAAATTACTACACCTTAAACACCGCCAGTAATTTTTGATCTTGGCCTTCTTCATTAGCATTTCCTGCGGAGGTGCGCTTCGTCGGCACAAACAGTTCGTTGCCAATTAGGCAATGGAGATATTGCGTAAAGCTTATTAGCTGTTTCCTGCAAAGAATGCTGTCGCTTTTCATTAATTAAAATTAATGAATTAATGTGTTTTAAATTTGTCGTGAAATTATTTGAGCGATGTGAATTTTGCACTTTCGTTGGTGCTTAAGCTTCAGAAGAGAGCAATAATTTCGCTAGAAGAAATCTAAAGCTAATTTTCAAATTTAAGTGATTTAAATAATTTTGACCATCCGCTGTGTAATTTCATTTGTTTCAAGACTGTGCTCGTATTTGCATTTGAAACTTAATTAAAAGCTTTGTTTTAATACCTACAAAAGTTACCTTTGAACTTTGTAATGTAATTGTAGAATGTCATCCAGTAGCGCTGCATTTGACGCAGGTTGTTTCTGTTTATTTTTTTTATTTACTTTCTGTCGCAGCGCGTAATTTCTGAACGCCTTTGTACGCTTAGCAACAAAAGAAAATTAATTAAGTTTTGCTCTAACATAGAGCGGCATTCCAATGTGAAACAAGGTTAATATAAATATGTCTACTATTGGAGCATATACAGTGGTGCTCACATAATAAGAAAAAAACTGCTTCGCAAACTTCGGCAGTTATTGACATGCAGGATGCAATTATCCAAATCGGATAGATATCGGGGAAATTATTGTTAAATGGTTTGATAGTGTGTCTAATTATATGACTACCACTGTATATAAATGTAGCATTAAGTCAAAAAGGTGAGTTGAATTTAATGTCTACTGGCAGGAGTACACAGGTTTTGCTTTGGTATGCTCTGATGTTAATAAGTCAAAGCGCCTACAAATTTGCTATTAAAAAAGGATTCAGTGGCGCTAATGTTGTAATGAAGTGGACGTGATTAAGGCACATACACATTATATATCAGAGGAAGGCGTTTCGTATATGTCCTCTTTGCCAACACTAATGTAGCTCGTAATGACACCTTTGGTTGTAATAGTGAGTTACACAAAATATTCTTCTACAGCACATGCAGCGCATTTGAGTCGACACCAATTCAACACTCTTTATACCCAACAAACACCAAAAAAATGCCTCTATAATCTTTGAGAAACAAACATAAAAATGCTATATTGAGCGTCACAAATTTAGAGAAATAAGAATAGAATTAACATTTATACATACATATATATATTGGTATAAATATATGTATACTGGTAATACAAATTAAAATTAATATTGATGTTTGATTGTATTTTCAGTGTTGAATTTTTATACCAATTTCAGACAGAAACTTAATGGAATCACAATTTCATTTAATTGTATAACTAATTTTTCCTTTTCCTACAAGGATACTTGCTTTATTAACGAACATGATTCAATCACAAGAGGAGAGGTTTGCTCGGCTTACAAATTTTTTGACAGTTGCAGCCATTTTGCTCCCAAATCGAGTTGACATCCGTTAACTGTGTTGATTCTTTGCCATTTTTCGAAAAATATTAGTAGTAGAAACAGGAAGCAATTAGTTTACAAATACCCGATAAGTACTGAACTGCAAATTCCTTAGAATTTTTTTTATTTTATGATGAATTTATCAACTTCGAAATGATCTATTAGTGTGGCTGTACATAAGTAATTTAATGAAAAGTACGGACACCAAGGAATCGTGCATTTTCGTAAACCTATGAACATACGAAACCTAAACCAATTTAAAATTCATCGTTCAACGTCAAAAACTCGACTATTAAATCGATTCATTCATTTTATATTTGGAATATATCTATATACTTATTTGGAATATTCGGAACTAGTGAGGTAGTATCAAACGAACGTGCTCCGAATATTCTAAATTAACGGTTTATCCGGAACACTCCCATTAATACCTGAATGAAAAAGAGCTTTCCGAAATTTCATAATAAAAAGATAAATACTCCCTGTGTAGTAAGACCGCACAAAAGCTCAACTCTTCTGTCAAAGTCAAGACTGGAATATAAAGTTCTAAGACAATAAGCCATTTTTTTTTATTTGTTCGTCAGTTCATTGCAGCTGTTGAGTAGAGTATCACGCCATGTCGGCTGTCAGCTCGAAATAGTCCTATATTAAAATATTTTTCAAAAACTTCCCATTTCAGGATTTGTCACAAAAACGCCCTATATCAGAATTAGGTTGAATAACGCCTTATCTCAGAATGCTTTTCATTAACTCCCTCTTATGTCAAAATGCATTGAACTTATGCTCAGATAGGGAGTTTTTGAAACAAATCTTGAGATATTGTATTTTTGAATAAAATGCTGACGTACGGCATTCTTCAAACAAATTCTACAAGAATGAAGAAGCCAACATATCGTTAGCTTAATGTGAAAATGTGCTAAGTCAACTTTTACGAATTTTACAGGAGACGAAAAAAATGAATAACTTTTGAAATAACATTCTTTTTCAAAACTGTGAATGAGGATACCTCAATTGTAATGATTTTGAGTGTAGAAGCTTTGAAAAAGATAAATAAAAGTCATGTATGCCAACCCAGCACAATTTCCGCACTCAAAACAAATTTTTTCTCCTGACTTAGCACTTTTTACTCAATATGTTTTCCCATCACTCCTCCCTTTTAATGATTGAAATATAACACTAAAACTATATATTTCAAAAAAATTACTATTTATTTGTCAAACTATTTCTAACGGTTCTGATCTGGACTCTTTTGGCGGATGGTGCGCAGACAATAATTTATTTTTAAATTCAAACAAATGCTGTGTTGTGTCTTATTCCAAAAAGACAACTGCCACATACTTTATCTGCAAACTAAATGCTAAATCTCTTAATCGTAAGAGAGTAAAGACTTGGGTGTAATATTTGACTCCAGACTCTCTTTTTCTAGTCACATTGACTTCATTGTTTCAAAATTTGTTGCAATGGTTGGGTTCAGTCAACGTAATACCAGTGACTTTAAGGACCTTATGACGTTGAAGGCACTTTATATATCCTTGGTCAGAAGTGGTCTTGAATATTGCTCAATAATATGGAATCCTTTCTATGAATATAACTCCTATAAAATTGAGATAGTTCCAAAATTTTTTACAAAAATTGCTTTTATGTAAATTTAAGCTTGAATTGTTTTCTATTTTTAACGAGTCTGTAACAAAGCATGTAGTTATGGACATGTAAGAATGGAAGTAGATTATGGTCAGCGTAGAGCATTTATCAAACACCAAATGTATGTCTCAATTGGGTGAATCGAATTTCAAGGTGTTGTGTAGGCAACCCTCTCAAGGGGTTCCCAGCGCAATATATAGCTTCTCCAACCCAACTGTCAACCTCGCCTAACCATGGCGAATCCTGTTTCATTGACAGCCGACTGGCGACCCCAAGTTCCTCATGGAACTAGGAGTGGGGAGGGCGAGATGGCCTAGAAGGTTTAATGTGGTCATATAAATCGTACCCGAGATGGTCGGACTAGTACCTTAATAGTGCTTTGTTACCGGAATGTACCGGATCTGTATGCGGCAAAGGATCATCAACATCGGCCCAAAGCCTCGGGGGGTGTCTTTATCGTTAATACAACAACAAACAAAGCATGCACTTTTAGACTTAATGAATTAAATAAGTAAATAAAATGCGCGCACAAAGAAATGACTAGTAATTCAGATTGAAATTATTGACTGGTTGACTTAGCACATTTTTTTTGAACAGTTGACGACTTAGCACATTTACACATCATTGCAAACAGCACGTAAAAATTAAAAATTTACATATTTTTTTCTTGTGATCGATGTATTTTGAATTCAGTTTTAAAACTGCATTAAAATACAATTTTTCAAAAAAAGTGACTTAGCACATTTTCATATGTATAACTCTTTATCAATTCACGAAATATTTAGTAGAAAATGAATTATTTCCCCAAAAACCTGTTGGCCTTTACAAATTTATTATTACTGCTAATAAACTACTAAAGGTACTTTTCAACTAAAATTTTCGCTGAGGGGGATAACCAAGTATGTGCCTAGTTTCAAAAAAGCCATTTTATCTTTTGCTGCAAATACTGCAGGAATACAAATTTGCATATTTCTGGTGTTTTTCTATTCTTGGTAAATTATTGAAAATAATTTATTTTTCATTGTCATTTGTTACATTGACAATAAAATCCGAAACGCCAAACAAATCCGACTAGATATTTCACTTAATTAGGCACTCAATAAAGTAATAATGAGATAATTAGGATTTTGTATTTAATATGGAGGACTGAGTTCAATAAGGAAATCTAGACAAATTATTTCATTGAGCATCTGTGTGAAATTGGCATTAGATAAGAAAGTACTTGGGACAATTGCTTTCTCAACTTGAAAAACGGCAAACATTCATTTTTTGGGCGCAAGCTGAAGCACTGTTGAAAAAATAAAAAATTTTAGACGTAGGTTAGGTCTCCACTGTGACATAAGCCTAAATGTTTATTGGGTACTAAATAAAACACTAAATGTGCCGTATACATGTTTCAAAATACATTTGTATGTTTGGGAGCAGCTATATATGTATATCATACCATTTTGTCAGCAATCATTGCATTTAAATATTTGAAAGATTGCAGTAGGAAGCGAGAAGTTTAAACAACAAGAAACTTATTACTCGCGTGTTGCACAATTAAAACTTTCATTAAAGTAATTAAAATTGAAACAATATGTGGAGTGCCACACCAAAATGTAAAATTGCGTAAATTTTAAAAAAAATTCTGAACGAAAGTTTAAATCAGGGAGCAAAAAAATTTAACGATTGCTTCACTAAGCGGTTTGAAGTCATCAGCTAATACATTTGCTCTGACATTCATACTAAAAGCCCTTTTGCTGTGATGGAAACCAGCCTTAAAAGTTTTGTTGTGTTTTTCAAAGGTTGCAAACTTTAATGACCTTTTCTTTAACAATATCATTTTTTGCGTTGCAAAAGTTTAAACACTAAAAAAACTTTTTGATGCCGCAGAAAATTTAGCATTGTATCAAGATTTTGTCAAAATGTGGCTTTCTGTATACATATATAGGTTTTGACAGACCAACCTAATATAAACGCAAGAATTAAGGATGTGTTGCGGTAATGAACTACATACATATAAGTAAACGTCAAACCGAAATTGGAAGTCGATTAGGCTTTTTACACATTAACCCTAGACCGCCATCCTTTGTCGTAACGACTAACACGATTTTATTATCGCTGCTAATATGTTTTTTCTGTCAGTTTTTAGTTTTAAGAATATACGTCTTTTTTTTGTAAAATAAGTTGAACAAAAAAACATGTTGCTTATTTAATTTATACTCACACCCTCCTAAACATGGATTTGGAATAAGTCATAATAACGAAAAATTACGTTCATGTACAAAAAAATAAGGACGACTGTGCAGGGTTAAATAATAATTTTATTCACATGAGACGTTTTTGTATAAACTGCCGAAGGATAACGGAAACTTCTCTTATAAATATAGACATTTTCTTCATTAAAAATAAATACATATACTAATTGAGGAAAAAATGTTTATGGCGAAGAATCAAGCCCTTTTTCCATGTTCTGAAGAACTTTTCTTTGAGTGCACATTTATTTTAGGTAGGGGTAGATGTAATTGATGAAAGTGCGTATTTAACCCTGTCGTTTTATACTTATCTAAAAAAAGTTTTTCATATCAAAATACAACTTTCATTAGGTATCGAAGGCAAAATTTACTTGAATTCACTTATGAATGAAATGTTACGTTTTGGCGTGGACCTCCACATATGTATGCAGAAATTAAAACGAAATAAATACTTGTACATCTAGCTACATTACATTAGGCTACCTTCACAGATCTATTTGAATCCAAGAGCTTTGATTTTGTCATTGAACATACATATATATGGCTTTTTAAAATATTTTATTAAATATTATACATATATGTATGTACATGTTGATTGTGTGCTGGTCCAACTAATCAGTGGTCCCCGACTCAAGTAACGGCACAGGTAAAATCAAAACAAAAGTTTGCTAGTTCCTTACATAGCGGGTATGAAAAAGTGGTTACAGTCTCCTCCGATCTAAAATTGTTTAATCCAATAGGTCGGAACAAATTATTTTTACTGCAGGGTAGTAAATTGAAATTTCACATACACCGTTAAATGTTGCAGCTCGAACATTCTCGTACAAAAATATAGCATGAAAGCAATAAAGTAACTATGTATAAGTAAAATGTTTTATGATGGTATGTTTTATATGTACTTCATTGTCAACAATAGAATAGCAATGTTAACAAAAATAATCAAGCATTTAATGGCAATGTACAATGCAATAAAAATCGTAATCATATTGGCGTTGTTGTTATAGACGAGTGGATGTTGCGGTTGGCGCTTTGTTGTCAAGTTTTATTTTGTTATATTCTCTACTATTTATCGTTCGCTGATGGGTTTAACGGAATACATTTATCTGTCCAACTTTGAGTTTTTGTTGTGTGGAACAAAATAAGCATTGGCTTAATTAGTACATACATATATGTTTATATTTGTACGTATATATACTTATTTATATATTTATGTTTTTATACACAGCGCGCTTTGCACAGAGAAGAAGAAAATTTGGAAGTTTAACAAGCCGTAAATCAAAAGCTGTTAAAGAATCGCCTGAAAGCCACTCCTACTTTTTATACTCATCACGCTTTGCACACAGAGTATATTAACTTTGGTAACATAACCGTTTCATCGTAACGGCATAAACGAATCGAGATAAATACAGAGTTTGCATGTATCAAAATGCTCAGGATGAAAAAATTAATAGATTTATGCATGTTCGTCTCTCCACCTGTCCGTCCGTCTGTCTGTGCACACGATAACTTGAGTAAATATTGAGATATCTGATTGAAATTCGTTTTACACATATAACACAATAAACCTGATTATTATGTAATACATCAAGAATGTTGAAATTTGATAGTTGCACTGATATTGAGACTCTTGATAAAAATTTTAGGAGGGTGGAGCCGTGTGTAGAAGTCCACGAAAGTGGGGAAAGCTTCTGACCGCCATTCACCTGGGAATGGCCTGAGCGATTCTTTTGCATGCGGTTCAAGCAGCTCACTACTGCCGGTCGCTTGCGGCCAAGTATCCTCTGGGTAGCCTCTAAATATCCGTTTAGCGGTGAGCTAATGTGAGAAGGCGACAACCTGGCTAAGCCACTCTGACATAATCGGTTTAAGGGCTAGCCGGGGGAGATCTCATCGGCAGCGTCTGTACACCTCTAGGTGCGGCTGCATGCGGGCGTCTGTCTTGGAGCAAGCGGCTCGCTATATAAACGTGCAAGTAATATTTTCACCCCCGCTGAGCGGGTTGTGCGCTGGGCTTGGGACCCGCCACGTAAAACCATACTCCAATGAAATATAAAAACAAGCCTCGGATAAATACACTCTCTATTGATGACGACCATGGCAAACGTTTGAAGGACAATGAATTGAGGGCATGCACCTGGAACGTCCGCTCCCTGAAATGGGATTGGTGCAGATGCCCGGCTGGTTGATGTCCTCGTCAAAGCAAAATCTGACATCACCGCCATCCAAGAAATGCGTTAGACGAAGCAAAGAAGAAAGAAGATCAAAAATTGTGACATCTATGGAGTGGCCATACGAATAAGCGCAGTTTCGGCGTCGGATTCGTGGTGGAAGAGAGACTTTGTCGCCAAGTGCTGGCGTTCACGCCTGTGGACGAGTGTCTCGCCGCTATCCGAATAAAAGCAAAATTTTGTAATATATCATTTATCTGCGCCCATGCGCCGACAGAGGAGAAAGACGATGAGGTGAAAGACACTTTTATGAACAATTGGAACGCACATACGAGCGCTGCCCCCGTCATGATATAAAAGTCGTGCTTGGCGACTTTAACGCCAAGGTGGGCAAAGAAGGTGTTTTTGGCCCTACAGTCGGAAAGTTCAGCATACACAATGAAACTTCTCCTAACGGACTGAGGCTGATTGACTTTGCCGGTGCTCGAAACATAGTCATATCCAGCACGAGGTTCATGCATAAAAAGATACATCAAGCTACATGGCTATCTCCTGATCGAAATACTCGCAGTCAGATCGATCACGTTGTGATAGACGGACGGCATGCCTCCAGTGTTTTAGATGTGCGCACGATCTGAGGACATAACATCGACTCGGACCATTATCTCGTTGCAGCCAAAATACGCACCCGCCTCAACGCGGCTAAAACCAAGGAACAAAAAACACATGGAAAGCTAGACGTCGAAAAGCTTCAATCACAACAGACTGCCAATGATTTCGCAACTTGACTCTCACACCTGCTCTCTGAGAGCACAACTCATCCTGAAGGAATACAAGAGCAGTGGGAGCATATCTCCAAAGCACTTCGTACTGCCGCCGAGGAAAAAATTGGTTACCGGCGGCCACGAAAAAACAACTGGTACGATGAAGAATGCCGCGTTGCAGCCGAAAGAAAAGACGCTGCCTACAGGGCTACGTTAAAAGCGAGCGCGACAAGAGGAGTGTGTGAACGCTATCGTGAGGAAGCGAGACGCCTTTTGAGGAAGAAAAAAGCAGAAGCAGAAAGGCGTGAGTGCGAGGAGCTTGAGCTGCTAGCCACCAGGTATAACGCCCGAAAATTCTACCAAAAAATACGGCGACAGACGGATGGTTTTAAGACCGGGGCAAACTCCTGTAGGAATGAAAACGGCGACCTTGTAACTGATGTCCAGAGAGTGCTTAGATTATGGAGGGAATACTTCTCTGCTCTCCTAAATGGAGGCAGCAATTCACCGCGCAGAGATGAAGAACCCGATCCCGCAATCGATGATGATGGAATATATGTCCCCCCGCCCGATTATGACGAAGTTAGAATAGCAATAACCAGATTGAAAAACAACAAGGCCGTGGGCGCTGATGGATTGCCTGCGGAGCTATTCAAGTACGGCGGCGAGGAGTTGGTAAGGCGCATGCAGCAGCTTCTTAGCAAAATATGGGCGGACGAGTGCATGCCCGACGGTTGGAATCTAAGTGTTCTTTGCCCAGTCCACAAGAAGGGGGATACTGCAAATGCACCAACTATCGTGGAATCAGCCTTCTTAATATCGCATATAAGGTCCTTTCAAGTGTATTGTGCGAAAGATTGAAGCCCACCGTGAACCGGCTGATTGGACCTTATCAGTGCGGCTTCAGACCTGGTAAATCTACCATCGACCAGATTTTCACAATGCGCCAAATCTTGGAAAAAACCCGTGAAAAGAGAATCGACACACATCACCTCTTCGTCGACTTTAAAGCCGCCTTCGACAGCACGAAAAGGAGATGCCTATATGCCGCTATGTCTGAATTTGGTTTCCCCGCAAAACTTATACGGCTGTGCAAAATGACGTTGAGCAACACCATCAGCTCAGTCAGAATTGGGAAGGACCTCTCCGAGCCGTTCGAAACTAAAAGAGGTTTCAGACAGGGTGACCCCCTATCGTGCGATTTCTTTAATTTGATGCTGGAGAAAATTATACTAGCTGCAGAACTTAACCGCACTGGAACAATATACTATAAAAGCGTGCAATTACTGGCATATGCTGATGACATTGATATCATCGGCCTAAACACCCGCGCTGTTAGTTCTGCTTACTCCAAACTGGAAAAAGAAGCGGTAAAGATGGGTTTGATGGTGAATGAGGACAAAACGAAGTACCTGCTGTCATCCAGCAAAGAGTCAGCGCATACGCGCCTTGGCAACCACGCTACTGTTGGCAGCCATAATTTCGAAATAGTAAAAGACTTCGTTTATTTGGGAACCAGCATCAACACTAGCAACAACATCAGCACTGAAATACAGCGAAGAATCAATCTTGCCAATAAATGCTACTTTGGACTAGGTAGGCAATTGAAAAGTAAAGTCCTCTCTCGGCGAACGAAAATCATACTCTACAAGTCACTTATCGTACCCGTCCTGCTATATGGGGCAGAAGCATGGACCATGACAACAGCAGATGAAGCGGCTTTGGGAGTGTTCGAGAGAAAAGTTCTTCGAAAGATTTATGGACCTCTACGCGTTGGCGATGGCGAGTACCGAAGAAGATTTAATGATGAGCTGTACGAGCTATACGCAGACATCAACATAGTCCAGCGAATTAAAACGCAGCGGCTGCGCTGGCTAGGCCATGTTATGCGAATGAATGATGATGCTCCGGCCAAGAAAGTGTTTCTATCGGAACCCGCCTATGGAAGCAGAGGTAGAGGGCGGCCCCCACTCCGTTGGAAGGACCAGGTGGAAAACGATTTAAACTCCCTTGGTGTGACCAATTGGCGCCGGTTGGCGGAGCGAAGGAGCGACTGGCGCGCTTTGTTGGGCGGCCATAACCGTTTAGATGGTTAAGCGCCAATTAAGTAAGTAAGTAAGTAAGTAAGGATAAAAATTTTAAAAACTTTTTGAAAATGGGCGTGACACCTTCCACTTGTGATAAAATCAATTTTACAAATATTATCATTCATAAATCACGAACCGCTAAACCTGTCTTAGCAAAATTTTATATGGAGGTTGCTTTTACTATTTAGAAAGCTTGAAGGAAAATTTTACGAAATCGGTTAAGAATCACGCCCACTTTTATATAAAAGATTTTTAAAAGGATCTTGGATAAATAAAAAAGCTATTTCTTTGCAAAAAAGAATGGTATTTATTTTGCTTAGTGGAATTATAACAAGAAAAAGGCAAAAATTGAAATTTTTAAAAATGGGCGTGGCACCGCCGTTCTTTCGATCAACCAATTTTCTATGGTGCACATATTTTGCTTATAGCAGGAAATATTTCTAGGAAAAATGGACTGGATCGGTTAAAGACCACGCCTACTTTTATATATGAACGATATTTAAAAGGGTAAGCTATATCTTAGCGAAAAATAGTTTTGTATCAAGATATTTCACTTACCAAGTTTTATTGATAGAGGAAATTGTGAGAAATTTTTTTTAATGGGCGGTGCCACGCCCCTACTTCGATCAAACCTTACACAATATTTCTAGAGCTTCGAGAAAAACAAATCCCTTGTAACAAAATTCGAAAAAGTAATTTATATGAAATGAATTGAAACTCACTCTAAGTATATATGTACATAATTTTCGGTTACACCCGAACTTAGACATCCTTGCTTATTTTAAATAACTTTACACAGTTTTCGCTTCTTTTTTTATACCTTTCACGAACATGAAATGGTACATTAACTTTGGTCCGATGTTTGTAACGTTGAGAAATATAGAAGATAGACTCACCATTAAGTATACCGAATTGATCAGGGCGACGAATAGCAATGACCGTCTGTCCGTCCGTCCGTCTGTCTGTTTGAACGCAAAATAGTCCCTCAAATTTTGAGATATTTCAATGAAATTTGGCACAAGGCTGTATTTTTTTATTATATTAGACATTTGTCGGATCCGGTAGGATCGGACCACTATAACATATATCTCCCATACACCTGATCGTTCAGATAAGACGATTTTGGTCATTCCTGCCGCACTTTAGAAAGTATAAACGTGAAACTCGGTGATATATATTCTAATATATCATAGAAGATTTTTTGAAAAAATCACTTTGATCGGAGCTATATATAGTATATATCCTATACAACCGATCGTTGAGATAATAAGATTTTTGGGCATTTCTCCCTTAGTTTCCATTATAAAAACGTGAAACTTGGTGATATATATTCTAATATATCATAGAAGATTTCCAGTAAAAATCATTTCGATCGGAGCTATATATAATATATATCCCATACCACCGATCGTTCAGAGAAGGGGGTTTTTTACCATTTTTTATTTTATATTTATCTTAAAAATCGTTTAGGTATGTACATCTGTTCACTATATATTTCTTATCTTATACATCCGATTATTTGGAGATTACGAACGGGATACGATTATTGTTCAGCCGAAGACTGTCCCGTCTTTGTTTTTTATTATATCCGTTGTTTTCTTCTATAAAATTTTTCAAATAGAAGTGGCCAACTAATCCCAAGACTAAAACTAAGGCTTTCTACATATCTATATATCTACAGCTGAGTGGAATATTACCCTTTTCTTGACTGCCGTTTCGAAAACGCAATATCTCTCCGAAAAAAATATAACGTTTATGTCTGCGTGTAATTGGTTTGTTTTCAATAAAACAACGTGCTTATTTACAAATCAGTAAAATAAAAGTTGTGATTACATAAGCACCTACACGTATATGGAGGTAAGTATATGAATATTAGGGTGGTCCTTATAAGACTGCAAAATTTTCTTTTTCGATTTTTTGGCAGGGTATCATCACAATTGGTTATCTATCCTGAGGAACTCATTCCGGTCTTGTCTTTTCTCGCGAGCGGTCGTACGGGTCATCCTCTACTCAACGTCAATTTTCGGGCATTTTGCGTTGAGTGAAAAATTAAAATAGGCCACAAGGTTGGCTTCTGTGCTTCCCTCGGGTGTTTTGGCGGAGTTAGGAGATGCATTGCCTCCCTGACCTGGAGTTAGGGTGGTTTCTTGCGCACCTAACAGGAATCAAAAACTCGTGCATATTTAATAACTGGCGTGGCGCCATGAAAGCCAATTCGCTTTAAATACATACATAATTGATCATAACGGGTCGTGAAAGACACTTGGCAGCAGGCCACTGAAAATTAATGTTCATATACATACATACTAATGGAAATAAAACTTCTCGAAAATAAACGGGACAATTTAACGGAGTGTATATAATTGATGCTGAAAAAGCATGCTCGATTTACATATGTACTATGCAGTGTCATTGCATACATCTAACTGCAAATTTTATTGCAAAAAGAACTAATAACGGGATTGAAAATATCCTTATTATGAATAAATATAAAATATAACACCTGATAAGACGAAAGTACTTTTACAAAAATGAAATAAAAGAAAAATAATTACCCCAATTAGACAAAAACCAACAATTGAATGGACTAGAGTGAATATAAATTCTTTATAATATAACACTAAATACGAAGACAAATTGAATAAAACCTGGCGTGGTGCCATTTAAATACCATTTTACAAATCACGGATAGTCTAATACTAATAGCAAGCTGCTACACATGGTTCTGGCCGAATTGGTATTACCATTGTGTACTGGTGGAGCTCCAAGTGCATCTATACAACACTGGAAATTTAATCCATTAATTAAAAAACATATAATATTGATAATAACCTGGAATATGGGACTTTTGATATAGTCCCCTCCATTAAACCATATCCTGAGGAACTATTTCAGTATGTTTCTACAATTTTTTTGAAGAATATTTAGAGGCCGCTACCGAGGATTGAAATATGTATGGCGCATGGTCCCTTTACCTTTTCTAGTAACTTTCAACAATTTTTTTTTCAAAAATAACCTAGATTATCTTTAAGGTTAGCAGACTTTTTGGAAACCTACATTGATCCAGATAAGCATAAGAAGGCTCTAATCCTAATCCACATAGAATCTGTAAACACCTTTGCTAGGTCGCGCCCGGTAAACCCCGTTATCAATATACACTATAAAACCCTAGCAGAAGAAGAAAGCAGACCACCAAGGGTAGCACGAGCCACTCTGGCCCAGCTTCGTTCTGGATGCTGTAACAGGTAAAACTCTTACTTGTTCAAAATCAACCCGACATAGGTTATGTATGTCCTGCATGCGATGTGTCCCCACATGACACCAATTTAATTGTAGGGTGGAACTAACGCCTCTAACTGCAACATCTATATGGTCCAACCCTGTTGAAACTGTTAGTTTCCTTGGACTCCCGTGAGAGGACTTAGATGACAAAATGTGAGTGGCCACACAAAAATTATAACTGAAAATATATTTTCTTTAAATGAGCCATCAGGTCGATCGTGCCAAATCCTTTAAAGTTATTTTTAGCAACAGTTTTCCTTCTAATGATAAGAGAAATAGAAAAGATTTAAGCAGAAAAGTAAAAAAAAATCGTAGAAACTATTTTGATGTGAGCGCATTTGATAGCAGATTAATAAATATTTCAATTGAATCATCTTGAATCTGAACAGCCCTAGGCCATTCTTATCCTTATTTCTTAATAATTCCGTTATTGTTTACTTCCAAATAAACTGCTTTGCTTTAAATAGGCACAAGCACACTTTCAGGACAACACAAAATACCAGCTCAGAGTTTTTAGTTTATGCGTGTGCTCTGTTTTTGTTTAAATATTATTGCTAAAAATATTTTAGTACCCATACTTTCAACATGCACCCACAGATTTTGTTAACACGAGCGTGTAAGTACATCGTTTCTTCGAAGAAAGGCAACTTCCTTTGAGTAGCCTACAACAACTGTATGCTTTTTTAAAATCCACTTAAGAAAAGCTGGTTTTTTGCCTAGAAGTCTTAAAGCCATGACTCTAAGGCTGAGGAGTGCTTACACATGTATTCGAAAAGAAAACTTGATGACCATCAATAAAATACTCCTACTCCCTCACAAATTTATTTTCAGCAGATGAAACCGCAACAGATTTCAACTCCCCGACGCCCTTTCAGAGCTTCATACATTCTTGTGGCCACCTTTTCATAGACCGGGTCACATATATTTGTGGTAAAATTAAAAAAAAATAAATAATAGTGATAAAATAAATAAATACTTGGCACGATTTCTGTGCAATTTGCTGCGTGCTCCCTTTTTCATTTTTTCAAAAAAGTGGCGGGACGGTTTATGCTTGTTTTATGCCAACTCTGAGCGGCAGTTGGAAGGCAGATGCATTTTCACGGAGGAGGTTTTCATGGCAGAAATACACCCGTATTTTTTGCCAAACCAATGCCGAAAGGCGACTTTTTTCTGATTAAAACAACTTTTAGAAATTTTTGATTGCTAGGAACTTGAAACCATGATCTTCAGGCGGCGGCAGTATAGCTAACAAGCGTTCAAAATAGCTGAAGCAAAGTAGAAATTATCGTTTTGCCACCGAAGAAAGCAAATATAATGCAAAGAATCATCACCTACCATATTCTTTGCTAGGTCGCCACAATTTCATAGCAGGAGAAATACCTCATTTGCGAGTAAATGAAATTGTAAATATTACTTTAAAATATATTTTTTTAATTAAAACATTAAAAAAAATAAACTTCCAGATGTATATTTCAAGAGAAATACTTTTCTCACTGCAATCCACCCGAATATTTGCATTACTGTAAATACAAAGAAAAACCAGACTCATACATTAACATTTGAACGTAACATAACAACGGGGGGCTTTTGCCTTCACCGCAAATAAAAAAAGAATTAAATAAATCACAATCTTGAAGGCACATTACCATCAAATCTATTGTACGAAAAGAGAAAACGAGCCAAGGCAAGTGGTGAAAGACCGACCCACTTAGTTAAAATTTTATAGAAAGTGGAATATCATTGAAAAACATGTAGGAAAAATAACAAAGACATCATAAGTGAATGTACATATAAGTAAGTAGTAAATGTATTTTGAAATTATAACACAATGTAAGGCGCGATAACCTCCGAAGAGATCTAAGGCCGAGCTTCTCTTCCAATTTGCGTCGTGCTCCTATTTTTTTTTCCTACAAATTGGCGGGATGGGACCTACTTGTTTTATGCCGACTCCGAACGGTATCTGCAAGGCAGATGAGTTTTCACTAAGAGCTTTTCATGACAGAAATACACTCGGAGTGCTTGCCAAACACTGCCGCGAGGGGCGACCCCGCTTAGAAAAATTTTGAAATTATAAGATATTACAAAAATAATATGGCGCTGAAAAGGAGAATTAAATAGTAGGAACAATGAAAAATTGGTGGGACTATAAAGAAAAGTTAAGTTGAGTGAAAAGCGAACCGCACGAAATGGTTAAAGGAACACATTTTTAAACGAAATCTGTTACAATATAGTTATTATCATAAAAATTATTGCTACAGACCTTCAGCTTGAATTCGAACCCGGAATCCTTAATCAATAGGCCTATAAAACAAAAAGAAAATCTGTTAAAGAGCAAGTTTAAAATGTCATATATCGAAACTGAACACTTGTAGCAACCTAAAAAGCATGCATCTAATGTTGTGTTTTCTGATCTTTAACGTGTTAAGGGTACATTCTGTATTGGGAACGATAGCTCAGACGAATGAATCGCCTCTTAGCGATTTTGTCTAGCAATGATATTCTCTATAATTTTCGTTCGTTTCTACGTTATGTCAAAGAGGAAGACGAAAGCAATTTTCAAATAATATGCTGCTATCTTTTTACATAATTCAAAGATAGGGACAATTCGCCCCTGAGGCAAAACGAATGTTTGTTTCACAAAAGAGAATAAGGCCCTAAACAATTTAAAACATATAGAAAATGATAAGTAATCGTTTTCAGTAAAGACTCAAAAAATCAAAATGTTCAGTAGAGGCAGACTTCCCCATATGCGCCAAAGCAATTTTTAGTTTTAACCGAGTCCAATTAGGGTGGGTAGTGCAACTAATATTTAATTGAGTATACAGATCGGTAGATATTAAGTTGGTGAGCTCAGTAGTGTGTATAATTTCAAATTTAATTTTAGATTTTTGACTTAGCTCGCTATTGAACTAGGTGTGCTTTATGTATACGACCAAGTGTTGGTCGCTGATATGGCATATTTGCAGACAAACGTTCTTGGAATTTATTGAAAAATGTTCAATATGTATTTATATCTTTATAAATACACATGTATGTACGTGTCTCCTTATATTTTAGCAATCAAATCAACTACACAGAAAGCACACATTCTTACAGCATATATGTTTGTATGTATATGCATTCACTCATTGATGCCTGAATATTAGCTAAACATAAATTACACAGAAGACTGCACGTGAATTGAGGCGTTCAATCTAATGCCATGCTCACACTCGTCTTATAACAATATGGCAGAAAAAAAGGAAATGAAAAGTGGAAAATGTATAATGCACATGGAGTTCTATTACAGTCGCTTGATAGGGTGTAGGTAGTAGTCGAACAATATATACCTACGGTCTTAATTTATGCCTTTCTCATTTTGGTATATTTGTTAGTTTATTATAAGTTTTGCCTGACTACTGAATTCAGAATTACTCGGATGGAAAACTTCATGTGGATAGCACTTAAAACATAAGCCTTCCTTCTAGATATTTTAATTCGGGATGGTAAAAGGTAAACTTTCTTTTGAATTAGAATCAGTGTTTTGGAAAACACTCCGAGTTTTTTTCTGCTATGAAGAGATTCTCAGTGCAAATTCCAATGCCTAAGAAGATGCCGTTCGGAGTCGGTATAAAACATGAAGCCAAAGCAAAGACCGTTAATTTTACTTAATATAAATAAGTTTATCTCAAATCAGGAATTTCACATAGACTGAATGAGTCCGTAGTGTTAACAGAATTTTATTTTAACGACCAAACTGAAAAACTCTATCAAAAATCAGCACCTATGTTATAAAATAACTCCGTCCTCTTGGCAAATACTAGAAGGAATTTCATGTAAAGATTTGAAGTTTTTAAACAATTTTTTGAAAAACCTCTAAAAAACGGCATTGAGTGTTATTGCTTTTTGCTACAGAAATAAGATCAATAACTAAGCAAAACAAATATTTACTTACAAAAACACAAAAAATATTTTAAGTCTATAATAAAGTCTGTTACCTTAAATAAATAAATACGAAAAATCTATGCAAACGACATAAAACACGCGGTACATGAAAGGAAGCAGCCTCCATAAAATAAAACGAAAAAAAACGTTGCTTAAGCGTATGTCTTCGAAAGCAAAGAAAATGAGAGCTTAATACAAGTATGAAAATAAAATTTCCATTAAATTTAATTTGCATGGTTTTAGGCGTTAAACCTTGTCGACACTTTTTCTCATCGTGGGACAACAACGGCAACAACAATATTTATATTGAATTCTAAAGTAATTCGGCCACACTCGTTCCTATTTTTCCCTTAAGCCATGTTCTTTCTTTGCTTTTTAGTTGAAAAAACGTAAAAGATTTGTTTGTACAGGAAAATTGAAAACAGGCTAATCTTTTGTACGAAAAACAAATGAACTACTAAAGCCTAAGAAGAATTTATTGCATTAAACCAAAGCAACTAAAGTAAAACGTAAACAAGGCATTATCTACAATACCGTTTAGAAATTGAAATGAATAACAATATCGTGAAGTATTATTTAAAATAAGTAAAGCATGCAGCAGATGAAATACTTTGTTTTGGTGTAAAGTAATGTGTCGTGGGAAAATTTTTAAAAATTATTTATAATGCATAATGGAAAATTTTTAGTACCAAACGAACTAAGTATGGATGTATGTTTATTTGCAGAACCAAACAATAAAACAATATTTTTTCATTTCTACATTTTTAGTGCTCATAAAAAGTGAGGAAAAAATGAAAATTCAGCAATAAAACAATTATTGTTAATAAGAAACACAAAAAAGTCATATTAACGAATTAAAAAATTGATCGTAAAAAAATATTATAAAATTTGCTATAAGCCAACAGCTCGTCTAAACAAAAAATTTCCAATACAAAGTCATGTCTTTCTTAACAAATAAAATAGGAAGCAAAGACCAAAAATAGCAAGACAACGAAGTTTTTATGGAATGCTGGAACTCAATATTTTATTTCATCATCTTTTGTTAACATTAAAATGTTTGAGCCACGTTTGAAACATTTTTGAAAAAATAAAAAAGAAATGTCTGTTCAAAGTTAAAATTTAATAGCAATAATTTGACCCGACTTATTTTCGGGGAGATTTAGGAATTCTCTCTTAATTTGTAGTGATCCACTCTAAACATTTGCTACGAATAACTTCGTCCTACCGACGCTCAACTGCTGTTGCTAAGTAATAATAATTTTATGTTGTTGTTGTATTAACGACAAAGACAATCTTCGAAGGTTTTGGGGGAGTGTTATCGATGATCCGTTGTCGGATACAGATCCGGTATGTTCCTGTAACAAAACACTATAAAGGTACTAGCTCGAACATCTCGGGAACGATTAATATGACCACATTAAACCTTCTAGGACATCCCACCCTCCACCCCCTAGTGGCATTAGGAACTTGGGCTCACCAGAGCCTCGCCTAGTAAACATGTGTATGATACATTTATATTTGTAACAGGATTCCCCTCGCGTAGGCGAGGTTGACGCTTATCAACCCCTTGAATCCTTTATATACATTAATTTTATAATAACTTGGTGCAATATACCTTCGACGAGATTAAGGCTTTTCTTCCAATTGGTTGGAAGGTATGTATTATATTTTAAACCGGTTCCTAACTGATGATGAATTTTGGTTAAGTTGGGCCCTTGCTCGACCTATATTAAGGTATACTATTTTTTATATTAAAAATGCCACTCAATTAGTTTAATGCTACATAACGTAGGTAAACAGTCATTTAAAGTCAATCTAGGCTGTAGCTTTGAATTGAAAAGAATATTGGATGTGCATAGGTTGATTCTTGTTTTATTTCGGATAAGGTGTTTACCATAAACTACCAAAAATTTCAAAGTCCAAATGTATCAACATTATGTTTGTATTTTAGGACAATTTTTCTGCTGCGTTTTGATCCTTTTTTATAAAGGAAGTTTTAAAATTTGTTTATATTCTTTTTATTTTCTCTTGTTGTATCGTATCAGTGCTCTGCACTATGTGTGAAGTTTGAAGTTTGGGGCTCAAGGGCAAGTCTCTTAAAACTTATTGCAAGATTCCGCCGCCTTTTCCGTACGGGTTTTCTAAATGCCTTGACGGAACTTTTTGTGATAGATATTGCAATTCCCTTTGGCGTTTAGTTTGCAATTATTTAAGCGTCTATCCAAATACCCCAAATCGCATATGTTTTTTTATTATCTTGGTCCTTGTTTCTTTGCCTTGTCACGGTGTCCTGACTAAGTGTAAGGTTCGAAGCTTCTTTGTAACCGATGACAAGATTACCTCATTTTGTAATGAAATTTGCTGATAAACATGAATCGGTTTCATATGTAAGGGAAGTAAAATACTGCAATGTGAATTTAAAGGGACCTACTTCCGCGACATTTACCCATACATACATACATATATCATATTTTTGGGCTTATAACTAATAAATTTAAATTAGGAAACGCTCTTGTAAACACACAAATATACATGCGTGTTTATGTTTTGTTTATGCAAGTTTTATGTAGAATCTGTCACAAAAACGCATCGACAGGAACTTGAAACTTTTTTAAGTTTTCTACACTACTCTTTTGACCCAAATAAATGCTGTTGTAGGTTTCAGTGCTGGTTTTCTTTCTTTGTTACAGTTTATTTCTTTCATTTAATGCTTTTTTGCATACGTTTTTATGTACTCCGTGGGCATTTGAGTAAAGAGACTTGTTGCATAAGTGGTTTCTTGTACATACATAAGTAGCTTTTTAGTAGAAAGCAGCCATCCATTTACACATTTAAAACGTTAATAACAACATCTGACTTTTAAAATTATTTAAAAGTGCGTGACATGACAAGATAGTGGATGGAAAATTTGTTTCATAACACTGTGCGACAAAATCAACATTTTTTGGGGTATTGGACCAAACCCACTTTTTTGTATAGATTGAGGCTTAAGTAGACAAAGTACTATCTCCATTTTTCGAAGTTAGCCTCCAAAAAATAGATATCGGCTTTCAAGTTCGAAATTCTACATTTCGAAATTAAATTTTTTTCCTAAGGGGTTCAGCAAATTAAAAAAAGTAAAAATGTGGTCGTGGTCCGCTCTTTTCCCTTATTTGGAGGCTGAATTCTTTTTTTGAGAAATTTAGTATAACAGCTTTTATACCAGGGGAAAAGTCAGATAGTCCCATGATAGTGGCTACTACTCTCATATCTGCACATACTCTCCACTGGAATTGTTCGTACTGTAATTTTTCAAAAAAGAATTCAGCCATTCAAATGTGATGAACACGTTAACAAAAAAAAATAAATAAAATTTCGAAATGTAGAATTTAGAACTTCGAAAGCCGATATCTATTTTTTGGAGGCTAACTTCGAAAAACGGAGATAGTAATTTAGACTAACCAGACTCAGGGGAGAGACTGTAAAGCTTTTCATAACAGAAAACCCCTTGGCCGAACCTCTACCGAAGCGCGCTCCAATCATGTGAATACTTTTTAAAGAATTTTGATGCTAATTGTACCTTTACAGTCTAGAGCAGCTCCATTGTCAAAGGGCAATCACTGTGAATTTTTGAAGACCTATGGTCTAGAACCTTCTGTTAGGCCAGGATCCTATCTCTATAATAAGGCGGCTGCCATCAGTAAATTTACATAACTACCCCACAAAAAAATACTAGCAATTGCTGAAAATAAGCTCGCTAGTAGTTAGGTAATAAAAAATATGCAAATAAATGTAAGGCTTTCAATGCCCAGATCTGGTTTCATGCATCCCAAATTGTGCGATGATATATTCCGCAAATACGACAAGTTTTTATTATAATAATTAAGTATAACAGGTGCTAAGAGCCTAACTTATTCTTCGGCTCAAAATAGGGCGGCCACCGTGGTGTGATGGTAGCGTGCTCCGCCTATCACACCGTATGCCCTGGGTTCGCACCCCGGGCAAAGCAACATCAAAATTTTAGAAATAAGGTTTTTCAATTAAAGAAAATTTTTCTAAGCGGGGTCGCCCCTCGGCAGTGTTTGGCAAGCGCTCAGGGTGTATTTCTGCCATGAAAAGCTCTCAGTGAAAGCTCATCTGCTTTGCAGATGCCGTTGGGAGTCGGCATAAAACATGTAGGTCCCGTCCGGCCAATTTGTAGGGAAAATCAAGAGGAGCACGACGCAAAATGGAAGAGAAGCTCGGCCTTAGATCTCTTCGGAGGTTATCGCGCCTTACATTTTTTTTTAAATAGGTGATTAGTAGTTAGCTGACAAGTAATGCAGAAATAACCACCTCTAACTATTTTCGGTCATTCTCATATAAAAGTAGTCTAGATTTTCAAAGAAAAAACAGACACTAGTGGCACCCATCTTGTAGTTAGTTCTTAATTAGTTTCTTTTCCTGCTGGGTAAATATTGCACTCAATTTTAGTGACAGTGATATTTTTCTAATTATATTTTGATAGATAACTAAGGCTCAGACACACAATGGTCTTATGACACAGTGCAAAAAATTTCAAGTAGGTTGCCGAATAACTTGATAATTTGTTATGCTTTATATGAATCAATACTGACAATGACTGATTAATTTCAGGGTACTACTTTTATTTCCTCTCATTGCCTTCACTACCACTTCAATCACAAGATGTCACTAAATAATGATGAACTGATTGTTATTGTCAAAGAGAGGCAAGTGTTGAGTTTCCCATAATATCAAGTATATGTAATTAACTAAATTCCTTATCCGTTAATTATGCAATTGATAATGAAAAAAAATAAATAAAAATAATAATTTGATTAACGCCATAAGATTTTGCCATATATATACATATGTGCAATACGAACATACATAAATGAGTTCGATTTGTATACCAGTTTCACACAGAGAGCTAATGTAATAATTAGTCAAGTTTTCTACGTACATGGCGGCCGCCGTAGTGTGATGGTAGCGTGCTCCGCCCACCACACCAAAGATCCAACACAAACAAGTAGGTCACGTCCCGCCAATTTGTAGGACAAATTTAAAGGAGCACGACCCAAATTGGAAGACCCAATTGGACGACCCAATTGGAACCTCGGCCTAAAATCTCTTCGGAGGCTGTCGCGCCTTCAATTTTTTTTCTTCAGTAAAGCTCTAATCGAACTCAGCCTCTCACACACACACAAAAAATTAAGAATAACGTAAATTGGAATAAATGGCTTTTTCCATTTAATAATTTAAATAATTACATAATGCTACTGCAAGAAAGTGTATTTGAACCAAGAAAAACTACTCAACGTAAATTTATTTTCCCTGCAAATGCCGTTGGAGGGTTAGCGCCCGTATTACGCCATACGATCCGTGATCGAATTTCATTTTTAATTCACAATAGTTCTGAAGAGGTCGATAGGATTAATGGACTAGATTAATTTCAACTAGCGACAAAGCATAACTTATTATAATTTTTAGAAATAGTTTGACAGCTGCATAGTTGTCATTTGAGTGAAAATAGTTTTCAGTGACTGAACGTAATACGGGCCCTGAATCTTCAAGAGAAAAGCGCATAAGTACATACAAATCAATTTCTTTACATAAATAAGCAATTACCGACTAACGAATTAACGAGCCAGCTAAGAATATTTTTCCCAGAACACAGCATTGAGGGTTAGTAGGATAGTGCGATTAAAGCACGCAAACATGTACCCAGTATACCGAGATAATCGGCTATCAGTAAGTAGTTAAGGATTTAGTTCCATTCGGACATAACTATATATTTAGTTCTGTCATTGTTTTCACAACGATTTGCTCAGATCTTATATTTTCGACAATATTCATTTCAATATAATCACCTTCAATTGTGAACTATAGCCATGCTCGCCTATAGGTTTCCATGAAACTGAAAAATTAGCGGCAATAATTTTTAAGGACCAACAGTTTTCGCATATGCAACTTCTATAAAAAAGATGTTTAGTAAGAGATTTGGTCCCGCTAAGGAAAAAGATAACCAAGTATATACCTACATTAAAAGAAAAACCTCATATACATATATATCTGCTAGGCTGGATACAAAAATTTCGTTAGAATTTCATAACAAATATTTACCTTTGGGATAACAAATCGTGCAATTTTATGGTTTGCCATGCAATGATTGCTGTTTCTATTTTTCCTTCGTTCCACTAACTGTGTGTTTATGGGAGCGTTGAAATGTGGACGTTGCAGCAAAACATATCAAAACTTAAATTTATGTATGTCTATTTGTTTGTTAAACAAAAATTTTGTTGAAAGTTACGAAATTTCCACTATACACAGTGGTATCATAAATTTGTAACAACTCTTGCCACACTAACACATGCCACTTTAAATTGTGTGCACTTGCAACATCATACCCAGAACAGCAACAACAATAACAACAACAAACACACAGTGCTCAATCGTGCAACATTCGTAATGAAATTTCACACTTCAAAAACAATCGCAAATTTATGAAATGAAATATGTATGGATGTAGGTATGGCACTTGGCTATTTATTATTTTGTTTTTGTTTTTAATTCGATTTACCGACAACGACGCACGGACGATGCGGAATCTGCCAACTGTGCCACATGAGCACAATTTTGTTACCAAAAACAGCACCGATTTCACATTCAATCCAGTTTCAGTTCGGATGGGTTCAATTCAGCTGCGTTGAGTTGAAAATTTACCGAATTAAATTCCCAGTTGCATTTATGAATTATTGTAATATTACACCTATACAACGTGCCACTATGTTGCGTAAATCCGTACACAGCTAATACATATTTATATAGACCACTTGAGCGCCTGTAATTATGCTTCGCTTTGAAATGAAATCGCTATTCAAGTATTTATGTATGTATGTATATCTTAGTGAAATCACAGCACACGCCTTTAGTGTTGTGATTGTTTTTGCTTTTATTTTATGGCTTTCAAAGAATTATAAATTTGTGTTTTCGTATCTTCGCTAGACTTTATCTTTATATTTGTTTAATTTACGCAACCAACCCGAAGATGTGATTAGAATATTAACATGAAAATAATCGTCATTGTTGTACATTGTGCTTGCGTTTGAATTTTCATATCAGATCACACGCTCACATAAATTCGTAACTTCTTTAATGCTGTAGTTCACTTTTTTATTTTCTATTTATATTCGACTTCTTTTTTGGCGTAGAAATCTCACTATAACTTCACTGCTTCATCATGAATTTGACAAATCCCTATTGACATAAAATCAGCGTAACCATTTCGCTAAAACTCGTCCTATTAATATATTTATCGTCCTTGCAATTTGACAACATCAAAGCAACTAAAGCTGCTGCCCAGCTTCGGCTCAATGCAGAGTGCATACCTAACCGACAACGAATGGGCACACGAAGTTTTTTACGATGTTAGTTTGTGCTTCGCAAATTCTTGGAGAGGCATGCTTGGAGTAGCATTAAAACAGCTGAATAGGTATATAGGACTATCAAAGCTGAGTGTTCATAACTTTATTAATAGTCCTGTTCGCGTTGTCGTTGTAATTCAGCTAAAAGAGAGTGAGCAGAGAGAAAAATTTATAACTTACAAAGCGGCTGATTTACATCGTTTGTATCCTGGCGTTGCCGAGTTCACAGTGAACGCTATCCGCGCTGGGATGAATTCTAAATAGCAAGTACCAAGCGCTGGATACAAAAGCGCGCAGAGTGCCAACTTTAAAAGAGTCGAAAAAAGAGAAAGTTAGCTTATCGCGTAGGAGGTTGTAAAGATTTCGCACAAATTAGTGTGTATAGCATTCGATGGATATTTATGAGAAAACAAAATTAAGAATGTCACTTATCCTTCGCAATTTCTTTGAATTTATAACACCATTATTAATAAAAAGCAGTATTTAATTTCAAATATTTACCTAGTTTAAAAAGTTTAAACAATAAGATATAGCTCTCCTACAGAATTCTCTTAGTTCCAGCGAAAATTTCCAATAGATTTCCCCGTATTATCGCATCTCCAGTGTCAATTTGATGTTTCACAACGTTGGTGCCGCCTGGTTTGGAGCCCATCTTGGTCAAATATGTTGGCGTAATTTAGGAGCAGTTGCTTTGCCTTACTCTGATAATCTTCCTCTAGCCCCTCCGTCCATGCCATGATGTAATTTCAAAGATCAGTCTTGCTAGTTGAAAACGTGTTCCTGGAGCTGTTCACAGTTAATAACTACTTCAGCCTCTTGGAATCTTTCCAATATAGCTCCTTTTGTCAGTTTGAGTGGTGACTTGAACTCATAGAGTACTGTTACCGGAATACTTCCATCTTGTTTTGTACATAGCCAGGGTTTTTCCTACAAGTACATTCGGTGTTGATCTGTTTGCTGCTTCAACAACCCACAATTTGTTTGCCCCACAATCTCCATCAACCTTTGCCCAGATGACTGCTTCGAATTTTGGTGGTATTTGCTGACTTTCTTCCACCAGTACTCGTTTTCTGCTGTAGGCTCTCTCGTAGCCGAAATTAAGTGGCACATCCATGTTCTTATATCGCATCGTCTTGCTTTGCATGTCGATCTTGTTGCCTTGGCCGATTAAGAAGTCCACTCCAATTATGATTTCATCAACAATCTCTGCCACTATAAAATTGTGTACTACCGTTACGTTCCCACTTGCGACTTCACATGCTACTTCTCCTAGAACCGTGGTGTCTTCTCCGGTGGCTGTACGCAATCTTGCTCCATGCAATGGTCTTATCTTCTTGTTGACTAAGTCTGCTCGAATGATTGAATGAGATGCACCCGTATCTACAGTCAGTAAACGTTCCTTTCCATCCGACAGTAAGATTGCTTGACCTTCCAATTTGCGAAATAGAGATTATGGGGCATTCAATTGCGGGAGCCCGCTGTCGCCCCGTTGCGGCTGACTCGCTTTAGTTTAACGATTGAGTAGATTTAGAGATTTGCTCATCTCCTTCAGCTCTGCGTTTACGACCACCCACATGTTGGAAATTGTTAGAGTTGGTACTGCAATAAAATGTAATTTGCCCTGGCTTTCCACACTTAAAGCCTTTGACGGCACCATCGTTTTTCTGCTGCGTTCCTTTTAATGCTTCCAAAATTGTGTCTACCCAGTCCGGCCTTTCCACTTCCACGCGATGAGCTTTGTATGCGGGCTTACTCAAAAGTGACGCTGTTTCCTGAGTCAGTGTATAGGATACCGTTTCAGCAAATGTTAGCTTTGGGTTCGCGTATGTAGCTCGCTTCGTTTCCACGTCCCGTATGCCATTTATAAAACTCTGGATTTTTATCCTCTCGGTGTTTCCACGGGTGCGTCGGCATTTGCTATATGGGCCAGCCTTTCGACATCCGATGCGAACTTCTGCAAAGTCTCATTCGATTTTTGGTAACGGTTTTGTAATTCTATTTGGTAGATCTGTTTCCTGTGTTCGCTTCCATACCGTCGTTCTACAGCAGCCATTAATGCTTCATGACTGTTACGTTCATACTCTGGGATGGTCTGCAAGATCTCAGTAGCTGGTCCTTTTAAAGCCACGAACAATGCAGCAACTTTATCTTCGGCATTCCAGTTGTTCGCTGCTTCTCAAATTGGAGCTTAAATACCTGGAAAGGAACAGAACTATCAATTTAGCTTCAGAGTAGACGTTGAAGTGATTGGACGGGTCAATTGTAACTCCTGAATCCGATCTTTCAAAGCATCCATCTCGGCCTCCATTTTATCGTGTCTTTCACTAAAAACCTCCAGCTGCGATGAGAATTTTGTATCCTGTGCCTCCAGCTGCGAGGATATGCGATCCTCTTGTGCTTTCAACTGCTCAGCCAACTGAGATGTCATATATGTCTTCTGTTCTTCCAGTTGTGATGCCATATATGTCTTCTGTTCTTCCAGTTGGGATGACATATGCGGCGACATTTCGGATATACGTGTCTCCTGTGATTCCATCTTGGATGTTAAAACGTATCTTCTGGGATTCCAGATGGGATACCATATACGTCTTCTGTTCTGCTATATACTATATATACCACCATATATATACTATATATACCGCCGATCTTTATGATTTTCTCAGACAACAATATATGCTATATACGTAAGCATTTGTTGAAATTTGAAGCCTCTAGCCTCTAAAATAGGGCAGTAATTTCGAAAAGCTTCTTATCTGAACAATCGGTTGTGGGGGATATATGACTATATATACGACCGATCTCATCAATTTTTAGAGGCAACAATATGTGCAATATACGAAATTATATGGTGAAGTTTGAAGCTTCAATCTGTTAAATTGAGTAAGATATTACAAAAATCCTCTTTTTCTGAAAAATCGGTTGTATGGAGTATATATGCTATAGTGGTTCGATCCGGCCGGTTCCGACAAATGTCTAATCGGACACCCAAATACACCCGCTCACCAAATTTTACCAAAATATGTCAAAAATTGAGGGACTAGTTTGCATACAAACAGACAGACGGACAGACGAACATTGCTAAATCAGCTCAGCTCTTCATCCTGATTATTTCGGTATACTTAATGGTAGGTCTATCTATTTCCTTTAAGGACTTACAATTTTGGGTTTCGTGGCGAAATTAATATACCATTTCATTTCATGAAAGGTATAAAAAGACCATAAATAGTCATAAATATATTGACAAAATATTGACAATCACTTTAGCATAGCTTTGAAACTCGAAAAATAGTTTCATTTGAGCTGAAAAAAGTTTCGTTTGACATGAAAAAATCTTCGAAACATTTATCAAACCACTGCTGAGGAGCGTCCGTCTCTAGCAATACTTTTTTCTAAAGTATTTTGATTTTATTTTTCTGGTTGAAGATAGTTTAGTAAAGCTCCAAAACCGAATATGAAAGCATATATACTAGAAAAAAATATTAAAAATGCTCGCAATGGTATTGAATATTAATATTGGGAGCATTTTCAAAAGGACTGGACTCCGTCAAAAGGTATAGGCTGTCCCATATCACATTTTATTTACACATATTTCCATTTGATAAAACTTTCATGATTTTCCAAGGGGTCCACAATTTTATTAAAGTATCTCAATACAGGGGCGCATTTTTAAGAAAAAAGCCTGATTAACAGCATAGCTTGAAAAGAAGGTTAATCATTCCCTAAGATGAAATACACAAACATTTACCACTCGAATAAAATAGGGAAGTTCTAGAGAAAAAATAGATTTCGCTATTTTCAAAGGCTGCATAAAATATTTTTTAATGTTTGAAATCCTTACAGTTAATTATTTAATTAAGGCAAGTATTTTAACTCTACCTACATATTTTCATATAATTAAATTTGTGAAACATAATAAAACTTGACACAAAATGGCACTTATTCAATATTTACACGCCATTTTAGTTAAATTCATCGTTTTGTTTTTCTTTTTTAATTTTGCATCTAAAATAATCGGATTAGCTAAAAGCATTTGATATATGTAAAAGCGATTTAGACTTTCACGAAAAATGAGAGCGCCACAGCAATCATTTTTTAGTGTAAATGTTAGCAAAAAGTTATTAGATTATTTTTGTGTTGAAACATCATCAAAACTTTTATTTTATAATGCTAGAAATGAAATATGTTACCGCTATCTCATATGTATGCATCTACAATATGAATATGACAGTTAAACAAATATTTGCAAATTTCTGCGACAGATAGATGATGTGACAGATACAGTAATACATATACATATACATACATACGAGCATAACGAGCACGAGTATGTAACGGCTAACGCGAAAAACAAACGCAAGTACCAAATAACCAATCAATGGAACGGCTAAACGCATCTATTATATGTGGATCATACATATCAATGGCATGTGCTTAAAAAAGGGTAAAAAAAACCGTTCAACAAAATAGTTATACGGCATTTGTGTTGTGAGCGGAGTATATCTGCCTCAGTGTGGGAGTTAGCGTAAGTGGTTTAAAAAATAGTAGTTTGAAATGATCTGAAGTAGAAATGCCACGACGTGTCTTGGCATAAAACTGCATGCGGCTCAATGTGTCCATGTATTATGTGAGAGTGTCTTGGATAGTTTGAGCTAAAATTTCTCTAAAATTATGAGAAACGAGCCTATAAGAACTGGACGTAAAAGATAATCCCAACTTACACACTCCCGAAATGCATAATCCTGGCACGATTGAATGTTAAATCACAAACGCTCGACGAGGCCGTTTTGGTTTCCGTATCCTGATATGAGTACTTTAGTTTTCATATTGCAAAAAGAGTTCATAAATGTTTTTGAAGCTATCAAAATATTTTCTATTGTGGAAAAAAAATCATTTTTTTTAAATAACTCAAAATTATAAATACGAATATGCAAATCCATAGCTAAGTACCTATCGAATAGTTTTTTATTGAACGTTAGGTACGACGCGCGACATTTTGTGTGATGAAAAGCGAAAAGATTACTTAATACTCGTTATTGTTTGATATCGAATTACGGAAAGCTACCCTTAAATAATTTGGTTTAGCTTTTTCGAAGCGAATTCCTAATGTTTCAAGCGTTTTCAAACTCTTTGTGATGTTTGCAAGATGATATTATCCCTAAAGAGGTTTTTTACATTCAAGTCTGTGAATAAGTCGGTTTTACAGATGTCGTTCGGAGTCGGCATTAAGAATTGGACGTAAAAAACGTTGAAAGTTTACATATGTAAGTAGCACGACACAAATTGGAAGATTATTTTGTATTATTATTATTTAGCACTTTAATCACATATGATACGCTTGATTAGTAGACAAACTATTTTTCCAGTTCAATCATTTGAAATTGAACGCCATCATTGGAAGAAGCAGTAATTCATAGACCTTTCTTCCAAAATAAAATGTGGAAATTAAAACCGAATCCAAGTCGATATTATCCGCAAATCTATGTCTAGCATTCCATGGGAAATCGCCGCTTTAGAATTGCTTTCATTATTTATTTTTAACACCAATGCATTTTATAAATGTCACACCTCAACCTATTTAGGAAGAAGAATTAAAAGTTAGTATCAAATTAAGAAAAAAGTGGAAAGAGTAGAAGCGAGAAGTGTTGCTATAATATAAAGATAGAAAGCCATGAATACTATTTCTTATGGTAATTTTTTAAAGATGTCAGAGTGGCTGAAATGTTTGAAGTTTGTAAAATGTATGAAAATAAAAAACTGCTTCTCGCCTAGCATAGCTTAAAGCGAGCACTCTTTCGTCAGCCTAAGCCTGAGATGGAATAAATTTCCATACGTAAACAATGCTTTAGATTACCACTGCATCAATTTTTTTTATATAGCATATAGGATACTTATATTTTACCGTATTATTATTTTTGAATAATTTAATTTTAATTTGAGTTTATTATAATAAACCTTGATACAACTTCTACCAAAGGTGAGCTTTGGTTTTTTTCAAATATTATTAGTTTACCTGAAATGTCACCTGACTCACTGTAAACAGAAAATCCTGTGAATTTTTACTGTCCCGAACATGCTTATTTTGGATTTTTCACACATATCCATATATAAATATTTTAAAAGCAGATATAATTTTTTATTAATGCACTAAATAGTTTGTGTTAACAAGTGAAAGCTTGTTTTTAGTTAAGGTCGAGAACCGTAAAAATGCGTACGATTTGCACCGCACCAACTATGGAATGCTTCATGTAATTCCTCTTAAATATGAACGGTAGCGGTGAAGAAGCACTTACAGATATTTTGAAGCGCCTGCCCGGTAGCCAATTAGTATTACAATCCGTGCCCAGCAATATAAGAATATTTTATTCTTATCACATACATTACGACCACCCTATAGTAGTTATTTAGATATAGATATATTCATATACATATGTATGTATGAACGGCTATTTGGTTACATTGGCGACAATGCAAGCAAACGCAATTTTATAAAACTGGCTGTCGTGTAGCCCATGCAATAGTGAAAGCAATTTTGCCACACGATTGAATGGTTTAATGAGTTTTTAAAAAAACTAAAGTGAAAAAAATTTCAAATTTAAATCAAGAACAAAGCTGCATCATAAGCTGACACCCGGAAAGGGCCATGGATAAATCCAGTGTAATCCGTCAATGACCGAAATGCGCAACACAAGGCGGTCATACATCGTGGGTCATGAGCCGATTTTAGAATGTAAAATTAAAAAAACCAATATGAAGGGAGTTGAGGTTAGAGAATGCATGCTATTTTATTGAAAACAAAAAAATGTCTACGAAAAATATACATACACATGTGTACATACAATATATGTATGCATATAAAAAATACAAAGAAATGTCCCACTAATAGATTCATTTGTATTTGTATGTATATTTAAATGGATACATGTATTTAGGAATATTGTGTAACACAATGGGCTTGCCTTTTTATTTTTGTAGGCGTTACCTGTGTAGCTTAACTACAAATTGATATTGCAAAAAATGTATTAGTTTCCGGAGGAGAAGCTTTCTGTATTGAATGAAAATTGAATGTGTTGCGCGGGGATTAAAGCTGAAGTGTTATTGAATTTTTAAGCAAAAAGTGTGCTAAAAAGTAATTGACTTGATGAATGGGTTATAAGCGAATATGATTAATTTACAACCATGTCACCTTTTCTAAGAGACGCTGACAAAAGCTGTTGGTTTCATGGCCAAGGGCACAAAATCTGTTTTTAAACTAAAGTAGTTAGTACTAACTCATTCACATAACTGACACGTGAAGTTTTCATTAAGTATTAATGCGAATTTCTCTTTGAATATGAAACTATTTTGTTGTACATACTTGACTTTTCATTAAATTTGTCACGTTCGCTTACAGTATAAAGCCTTTTTGGTTTTAATTAAAAGCAAATTAAAGCCATCTTAATCACGACGTCTTGCGCTCATAAAGTATGTTTATTTCAATAAATTTTACAATCCTCTTGCTTGTTCTTATTTAAATGCTATCTACATACATGTGCATGTACACACATTGCTTTTCTTATATAAGGGCATATTTTCCTATATTTATTTCATAATTAGTTTCAAAATACGGTGTGCCTTGTAAGGGGAACATTGGCTTCCCTGAACTAAACTTTGATAAACATTTGTGAATTGCAACCATATCATAAAAGCTGTTAAAAAGGTTTTGTTATAATAAGGTTAAAAATAATATATATCTTTTCTGTAGTTCCACTTCACAACTAGTTTATTTATTGGTATTTTTTTCGATAGTTTGAAACTAGTGTGACTAGTGTGAAAATTTACAGTTGAGATCAATTTCTGTTTTTTTTTGCTTCTATGTCGTTGGTTCCGAACCAGACCGAAATTCCAAAATGATTTTCTTCCCTTTTTCAAAGTTTCAAACCACTCATAAATATCTGCATTGAAAATATCAACTCCCTTTTTAAGATAATTATAATCCATGCGCAAATACGAAATATATATGTATTTTTAGCTGGTACCTTTCTGCATTGCCGGTCTTCGCTATGATAAATATACTTTCGCGTAGAAACCCTGTCATAAGTTTGTGTGTGTGTGCCAATTACTTGAAAGTGTAAGGAATTAAGGCATGCTCAAAGTCGAATCTCCTTAAGTTAGTAGCGTTTTTTTTAGTAAATATCATATTATCAAATATATCGACTATGAATTTGTAAACTATGGAATACATATTCAAACCCCACACTGCCGATTTTGAACTTAAGGTCTTGTTCTAAACTAGAAATTTGTTGTTGTTACTGACTTCCCTACAGAGATGGCATCTGGTGTAGCACCGCTAAACAGAACAAGACCCCCGTCTCTCAATACTCTACCTGATAATAATAAAACAAATTCTAAACCAAATGTTTCTACGATACCCCTAACTGACCTTGGATCTGTGAATTCATGGAACATAACATATTAATTAGAGATCAAGACTAAAAAGCTGATAATTTATCAAAGCTATATCTAGCTCGCTGTTAAATTCTCAGCGTATTAAAAAAGATAGATCCAATAGAGTAATGTGCGAAGTTGTTATTACTCAGTTGAGCAGAGCTCACAGAGTATATTAACTTTGATTGCATAACGGTTGGTTGTATAGGTATAAAGGAATCGAGATAGATATAGACTTCCATATATCAAAATAATCAGTATCGAAAAAAAATTCGATTGAGCCATGTCCGTCCGTCCGTCCGTCCGTCTGCCCGTTAACACGATAACTTGAGTAAATTTTGAGGTATCTTGATGAAATTTGGTATGTGGATTCCTGGGCACTCATCTCAGATCGCTATTTAAAATGAACGATATCGGACAATAACCACGCCCACTTTTTCGATATCGAAAATTTCGAAAAATCGAAAAAGTGAGATAATTCATTACCAAATACGCATTAAGCGATGAAACTTGGTAGGTGATTTGGGCTTATGACGCAGAATAGAAAACTAGTAAAATTTTGGACAACCGGCGTGGCACCGCCCACTTTTAAATGAAGGTAATTTAGAAGTTTTGCAAGCTGTAATTTGGCAGTTGTTGAAGATATCATGATGAAATTTGGCAGGAAGGTTACTCTTATTACTTTATGTCTGCTCAATAAAAATTAGCAAAATCGGAGCACGACCACGCCCACTTTTTAAAAAAAATTTTTTTTAAAAAAACTTTTAAAAGAAAAGTTATATCTTTACAGCATATAAGTAAATTATGCCAACATTCAACTCCAGTAATGATATGGTGCAACAAAAACAAAAATAAAAGAAAATTTCAAAATGGGCGTGGCTCCGCTCTTGTGTATCCGTGGTATTACATATATAAATAAATTAGCGGTACCCCACAGATGATGTTCTGGATCACCCTGGTCCATATTTGGTAGATATCTCGAAAACGCCTTCACATATACAAATAAGGGCCACTCCCTTTTAAAACCCATCATTAATACCTTTAATTTGATACCCATATCGTACAAACACATTCTAGAGTCACCCCTGGTCCACGTTTATGGCGATATCTCGAAAAGGCGTCACATATAGAACTAAGGCCCACTCCTTTTTAAAATACTCATTAACACCTTTCATTTGATACCCATATTGTACAAACGCATCTAGAGTCACCCCTGGTCAACCTTTATGTCGATATCTCGAAAAGGCGTCCACCTATAGAACTAAGGCCCACGCCTTTTTAAAATACTTATTAACACCTTTCATTTGATACCCATATCGTACAAAAAAATTCTAGAGGCACCCCTGGCCCACCTTTATGGCGATATCTCGAAAAGGCATCCACCTATAAAACTAAGGCCCACTCCCTTTTAAAATACTCATTAACACCTTTCATTTGATACCCATATCGTATAAACAAATTCTAGAGTCACCCCTGGTCCACCTTATGTCGATATCTCGAAAAGGCGTCCACCTATAGAACTAAGGCCCACGCCCTTTTAAAATACTCATTAACACCTTTCATTTGATACCCATATCGTACAAACAAATTCTAGAGTCACCCCTGGTCCCCCTTTATGGCGATATCTCGAAAAGGCGTCCACCTATAGAACTAAGGCCCACACCCTTTTAAATACTCATTAACACCTTTTATTTGATACCCATATCGTACACAAAAATTCTAGAGTCACCCCTGGCCCACCTTTATGGCGATATCTCGAAAAGGCATCCACCTATAGAACTAAGGCCACACCCTTTTAAAATACTCATTAGCACCTTTCATTTGATACCCATATTGTACAAAACGCATTTTCTAGAGTCAACCCTGGTCCACGTTTTATGGCGATATCCCAAAAAGGGTCCACCTATAGAAATAATTAGGGCCCATCTCCCTTCTTTTTTAAAACAATTATTACACTTTTTCGTTGACACCACCATATATGTTAACAAACGCATTCTAGAGGTCCAACCCATGGTCACTTTTTATAACGATTATTTCCGATATAATGTGTCCACGTGCCTCGGTCCTTCCACTATATAACGTGTAGGCCTCACTCCCTTTTTAATCATACTCATTAACACCTTTCATTTGATACCCATATAGTAAAAATGCATATTATAGAGTCATCCCTTGGTCTAAGTTAGGGCGTTCGATATCTCGTAAAATTTTATAACCTTACCTGAATATTGGCTGTTTTCCCCGGCTTTCTTCGTTCCCCTCCCTTTTCCCTCCCTTTCTCCCTCATCCGCATTCCTTTTCTCCTGGTCCACAACTCCCGTCACTCCTCCCCTCTTGCCCCCCTCCCTCTATCTAGTTATCCCATTTCTTCAATCTCATCCCTCTCCCTTCTCCCCTCCCATCTATTACCTCCCTATGCTTCAAACTCATTATTTCTCCATACCCTTACTCAGATAGTTGGTCCACTTCCCCATTCTCCACTTTCTTTCCCACATCATCCCCTCCTCTCTTGCTTTTCCCCTCACCTTACCTTTCCATCCCCCCCCTTACACTTATTCCTTGAAGATCAATTCGGCTGATATATGTTGTTAGTGTTCAAAAATACTTGGTATTGTTTCGTGGATATATCCTATTGTTTTTTTGTTTTGTAATATAATTTTTGTTTTAATCCATTATATTGAATTACATTATTCAATTTTTTTTTTTTGCCTTTACAATATCATGTATTTCCTTTCGTTCTTTTTTTTTTTTTTAGTATTATTTAATTTATTTTTTTATCATATTGATTTAAATTTTACATATTTTATAATTAGTGCTTTTTATGTTTTTTTTGTGTTCTAATGTTTGTATCTCTTTTTAATTGTTTATCACTTTTTTTTTCCCGTTTCTTTCTTGTTTTTTTTAGTTTGTTTCTCCCTCTTTCCACTATCTTTTTCAGTCTACTTCCTTTTGTGTCCACATATTTTTTAGAATTTACTATAGTCCTCCACCCTCTCCACCACTTATCTTACCCCCCCACTTATCTCTCTTCCTCTTTTTTTTTTTTCTTATATATTCTGATCTCTTAACATATCCGTTTTTTTGCAGTTGTTTGATTTTACTTCATTTATATATTACCGTACAACAAATCAAATTCTATGAGTTGTACTCATTCCGCTGCATGTGTACATATTTTTTTTATTAGAGATTTTTATTCTTTCCCCCCCCCTATGTTTTAAAATGGAGTTATTCTTGTTTATGTCATTCTTTTCTCTTTGTTTACTTTTTTCTTTTTTTTTTAGTTTTTTCTCCTGCCTTTTTTGTTCTCTTTTCTGTGTCTTCGTTCTTTGTCTTTTTGTTTTTTTGTCTCTTTATATCTTTTTTTGCTATTTTCGTTCTTTCTTCTTTTCTCTTCTTGCTTGGGGGGGGGTCTCGTCTGTTTTTCTTCTGTCCCTCTCTTCTTTTCTCTTTTTTTTTTGTATTTCTTTGTCTTTCTTGTGTCCTTCGTTTTTGGTTCGGTTCTCCGTCTTCAGTTGTCTTCTTCTCTGTCCATCTGTTAGTATTAGTAGAGAACTTTAGGCCCTACTCTCTCCTTTTTTTATAATATTTTTATCATTTATACCACATTCATTTTTTGATTTTTACTCTACAATTTCGTGTATCAAACGAAATGTTCTCGATTGTCTAGTGCTTCTTGTTTCCCTATTTTCTTGGTTTCCTACATTTTATGGCGATTTATTTTTACCACTAAATTCCTGTACCATTATATCTTATTCGGCTCCCATCTTCCTCCTTTTAATATATGTATCGTCTCTTTTTATTTAGTGCCCTTGGCTTTTTCATGTGATTTAGTTAGCATGTTAATTATCAAAAACACATTCTAGGGTTGTACCCCTAGGTGTCCTTTTTTACAAATTGTTGTGATTTTTCCTTCTGGACTTTGTCTCCCGATGCTTCCCAATAACTGAGTATATGTTAAGTTTAGGTTACACCCGTAACTTTAGCCTTCTCTTTACTGTTTTTAATTTATGTACTCTTTCATTACTTTGTTATTGCTATTTTGTATAATTTTCGTGAATGGAAAATGCAGTTTTGCACAGCAAACTTAATCCAATCACGAACACATGCAAATATTTTATATAACTAAAACAACAATAAATACCCCAAATACTTAAACTATAAGCCGACGTATGCATATGTATGTAAGCGTGCAAGAATACACATAAATAGAGTTGGGTCGTTTCGTTCTGAACTTGTTCAATTGACCGGGTCTCTCAAACTGAACAAGTGAACTAGATCTTCGATTTCGGTTCTATTTGTTCTTTTAGTTCGTTTCTTCTTTAGTTGTTTTATCTAATGTATTCTTTCTTTCTTCTCGTTCGCGAACATTGTAAATTCATACATACATACGAGAAAGTTCACAGTGAGCACGAATGTCGATGATGCCACTTACACTAAAGATATGTGTGGTCATCTTTGTGTGTCGCACTGCTACAACAATATATGTATGGACTCTTTATGAAAAACATCTTTTATAAGAAACTAATTATTACATTTATTAAGCTTGAAAAGTTCATATATTACAATTTGTGTCTATACTCTTTCAATTTACTGGATCTTCCGAAATTTTAAACTTTTTTTGAAGTTAATTATACATATATATATTACTATTTATTCATAACACATTTTAAATATACCTACAAAAAGGATTGCTGCATACACACCTCACATCTATACTTGTTGGCTTTTTTCGCGGGTGCGAGCAGCAGTGAACAAATTTGCTCGAAAAAAAAGAACAGATGAACAAAAAGAACAACTTGTTCGTTCATCAGAAAAAAGAACGAAAGAACCGAATCCCTGAAATGAACGACAAAGCACAACTCTACACATAAACATATACAGATATACTTGATAACAGAATAGCTGTGAGAGATACTTTCAGATATTCAGAAACACGCACTACATCAAACACTTTGGCATTTGTTTTCATGAGATTTTATGTTTTGTACGTGCAAAATTCTGCGAATAGACGAGCGCTAGCGTACAAAATCTCAGCTGCAACAACAATAACATAAAAATAAAACTAACAATCAATGCTTACATAACCCCACTATACGAAAAACTTGTTATGCAAAACTTAGCTGCGAACAAATATATTATTATTTGGTTAGCAATATTTTGCATTAAGTGCTTATAAAATGTGTTAAGTTAGTTCAACAGAATGCTAGCGGAATATTTAAGTGATGCAACGTGCGTGCGTGGTGCAATGCAATGCGTCCAACCACCGTACACACATACAATCATACATACTCGTACATAAATCCAAATGTTAATCGGTGAAATTAAAACGGATATGAGGAGAATAAGTTGTTTACAAATGCACATGCAATTACATGTGTTCTCCCAGTGATTTAGTGGAATAGTTGGAAATATAAAATTATTCGAATTATAGAAAAAGCGTTTGTTTTTGTTTTAGTGATGCATAAAAACTATGCATGCAATAATATGAAACATATTTGCGGTAGCTAATTTTGACAAAGAAATATTACACTTTGTATTTAGTTGACATATGTATATATACATATTTGCAACATTTATTTCATATTCAGACAGACATGTGGCTAGCGTTTTTTCTTAAACCACAATAATGTTAATTAAAATTATAAAATTTTATTTTTGATGATTAGTCCACCGCATTATGGAAAGATATTGAAAATTATAATAGCGCTAATTAAACCTATGGAAATGAATTTAAATAATAATTACGAAATATACAATAGCATAACGGTTAAAAATGGTTTATTAACATTAAGTATATATGTATATGTGACTACAATAA
>JARSSU010001072.1:0-27263 GCA_029619165.1 Eurosta solidaginis | reverse complement strand
TGGATATATGCGGAGTTCTTTGTCAGTATGCCTTTTATGGATTTGATTATATGCAACAAGTTCATCACGTCCTATTATTTCACCTCACATGGAATTCTTGCACTGCTTTTGGAAGCTTGGAAACACTTCTTTATATCATTCAAGAAGTAATATTATTCAGTCGCAGCTTTTTGTTTTTTGAATCTCAGAGTAAAACAGAAGTATTTGTGTCAAAAATCTCCGAAGCCGAAATTAAATGTGAAGTCGAAACCAGAACTAAATCCAATGCTGTGAAAACAGAACCGAAACCAAATGGGAAGCAAAAGTGGAACGAAAAGAAAAAGGAATTACAGGTGGTTCCAATAATGGACATAACTGCAACCGGACTAAAAACTTAACTGAGATACTACACCGAAGTCATTAACTAACCTGAAACAGGCACCCAATTTGGAACCTAATCGGTCTGAGCCCGCAACGAAAATTGGGGGAGTTTAGCGTAGTGTGTCAGATAGACGTGTTGTGGTAAGGGACCAGTTATCCAGAGTGTAGATGTTAAGATGCGTTTGTAACCCAGTTATCGAAGTATTATCAATTGCTATCGATAAGTAAGTACCCTTATCGGTCCATTATCGAAAAGCTGTCGACTTATTATCGGAGGGTTACGAATTCTTATCGACGTGCTATCAATTTTCTATGGAAACGTAATCGACTTAGTATAGGATAGTGTTACAATTTGTTAACGATATGTAACTAATTTTGGTATCCGAAAAGTATCGATAATGATTTGAAGAGTTGTTAATTTGTTTTTAAAAGTTATCACTTCGTATCAGCAGCACCCCTTGCTGCGAAAAGTCCACCATTATATCGCAAGGCGCCAATGAGAGGATGGCTTTTTTCACATACAAAGCAATTCAAGCATGCAAGCGCATAAGCCGCCCTTCAGCTACATAGCCATGGCTAAGATCTAATAGTGGAACAAACTTGATGTCTCTTTGCGGTGAGGTCAAGTTTGGAGTCACGTTGTATTGAACCGAATACAAATGAGCAAAATACATATTTTACGACAGATGCAGTTTTTGTATATAATTGGACAGCCGCTGCATTCATTACTTGCCTGAAACAGTCGGGGTTAAAACGTCAAAAAATAATTGAAATAAAAAGACAAATAGATATGCAAACAAAATCCACGTATTGAGGCATTTTTTAGGATACGGTAGCGCTGTTTCAAAAGAGATGCCAAACACAGGATATGTCAAATGGCGACAATGGCGAAGAAGAAGAAGCAGAACTACGACTCAATATATGACTAATGAGCCTAATCAATTTTTGTCTAAGTTATAGGTCTCTGAACTTTGTACTTTGTTAGACTAAATTGATTGGCTACAAAACTGCATAATCGCAAATATTCAGAAAACTCTAAATAAAAGTTCGAAATTTTTGTAAAATATTTTCGAAAATGTTTTGCAGATGGGTTTGCGTAGTTTCACTAATAAATTTATTTATTTAATTAATTGGATTTTTTTTAAATAAACGGAAATAAATAAAAAAAAGCAGAATTTAGTTGATGAATTCCGACTAGATATAAGTGAGGTTAACAGCTCCGTCCGACCGCCGCTGAGTTATTTCCTAGGGAGAATCGATGAATATGAGAACAGGGCAACGGACTTGCTGTGGACCAATAGGGTTGACTACGAAGTCTCAAAGTCCTTATAGCATGCTTGGATAGGAAAGTCACCAGTTTCCTTCTAAAACTGAACAAATCTGCGGTGAGGGCACTTCCGGGTGTCATCACATGTCATTATGCTATCGCACCAATGCTCGACAGTGGCGAATACCAACAAGCTCCTCTGCAGAAGCTGTCAGGATGAGGAGGAAGAGGAGACGATCTACCGCTTTCTCTGCCGATTTCCGGCGATTGAAGAAGATGGCGCAGATTCTGGATTCTTCTACAGCCTGCCAGAGGTTGGGAAGGTGGACTTCTTGCTTCTTTTTGGGTTCATCAGGAAAGCAAGTGGTTTTTTGAGGACCACTAGGAGGTAATGGGGCTAAACGAATTTGCCGCCACCCTGTACTTACTGAGGGCACTCACGATGTGCAAAAATGTCTCCGAATGGAAGTGTGGGTAACACTCACGTACGCCCTCTTAAACCAACCTAACCTAGTTGATGAAATTATATAAAAAATGTCCACTTCCATTTTTATGGTGACTGCTGTAAATTCATGCTTACGTGAATTATGTAGACATGCTAGACAGCAACGCCGACATCGCGTAGACAATAGTGACTTTGAATCATTTTTTAACGCCAAATCACTGTGAAAGCGCAAAGTGCATTCATTGTTGGAAATTAAATGAGGAATAGGATTTGGTTTGGATCACCGTGAAATATTGAGGAGACCTATAAATATTTTAAATCGTGACACAAAGACAATATGTAATAAGAGTTCACATATTCAGTTTTCCAGAATTTGAAAAGATAAAATGAAACTGAATACCATAATTTTTTAAGCGTTTGTACTATGTTTTAGTAATAATTAATTCATTTTTTTTTCAAATTCTAACTTTTTAAGTACTTTAAGCTCCTTAAATTCTAACTTTTCATCGCAAATATTTATGCAATTTTTAATGCATTCTTTTTTGTCTCCAACTAACCGTTTTCTTGTACTTACTCTTAACATTTGCATATTTGTCTCAAACAAATCTGTCTGCATCAACGTCTGTCAACGATTTTTGAGTTCAAAAAGAAAACACCCACAAGAAATCAGCAGCAGCAACTGCAAAGAATCCCTCTACCACAAGAATTATTTTATAATGGCTTTTTTATGCTCGCGCCTAAAAGTAAACTCTATAGGACAACACAGTGTTGCCGTAAACAAAGAAAAAAATATAAGATAAATAATAAATAAGCAAAAACTAATATAAGTAAATTACACGGACGATTAGTTTTAGACCCAGAAATGAGCCCATGCTTGTCTGAAGGCCTTAGGTATGTCGAATCTGAATATGTTTGCCTTAATTTTTAATTTGTTCTGGGTTTATCGCTGAAAATATATTTTGTTTCGGCCATATTCATTACGATTTTCGTCTCGAAAATTGTTTTTTATTAAAAACCAAATGCTTTTCATTACTCCAAAATGTTGGTTTTATTTTATTTGGAAACCCTTTATTAGGTTTGTAAGATTTGTCTAAAACAAAATTTGCGCACAAACTGAACGTCTACTTTAGGCACATCGGTCCCTTAATAACTGCTTGTAAGCGAATTTAGTTTATCATGCGTTTATATATTCGAAATAAAATTATGTTTAACTGCTACAAAAAATAAAAAGCAGTTAGGTAAAAAAAAATAATAATAACGACTACTCTATCTGCTTCATAAGTCCAAACCCATATAAGTAAGTCTGCCTGAAAGTGTGCTACACATATCGTCTCTATTGCGTTATTCATTTTCTCACCTTTCTTGATATAAGCTAAACATTTCTTAACAGCTCTTTTCGTTAACGACTTTCAGGCGCTCCTGTCTTGTCTCCTTTTCTGTTTCCCTTAATCTGCTTCTTTTCAGTGCTAGTAGGTCGATTGAGATTGTTCCGCATATCACTAGTCGGGCTGATCCTGACACAGCGCAATAAGTGAAGGCTATCTCAGGATTGCTCTTTGCTGCATAGTGGCCTTCCGATGTTTTCTATCAGCCTGTTTTGCAACAATACCTGTTAAGATCCTCCTCAGTCGCATGTTGAATTTGCGCCCAGTATATTAGGCGAGGGTCTAGGTTACTACTGAAGAGTTTACTAATTTCTTTGATGTTATATTTCCGGTTTGATATCATCGGCCTAAACACCCGCGCTGTTTCTCGCTTACTCCAAGCTGGAAAAAGAAGCGGTAAAGATGGTTTGATGGTGAATGAGGACAAAACGAAGTACCTGCTGTCATCGAGCAAAGAGTCAGCGCATATGCGCCTGGCAACCACGCTACTGTTGGCAGCCATAATTTCGAAATAGTAAAGACTTCGTTTATTTGGGAACCAGCATCAACACTAGCAACAACATCAGCACTGAAATCCAGCGAAGAATCAATCTTGCCAATAAATGCTACTTTGGACTAGGTAGGCAATTGAAAAGTAAAGTCCTCTCTCGGCGAACGAAAATCATACTCTACAAGTCACTTATCGTACCCGTCCTGCTATAGGGCAGAAGCATGGACCATGACAACAGCAGATGAAGCGGCTTTGGGAGTGTTCGAGAGAAAAGTTCTTCGAAAGATTTATGGACCTCTACGCGTTGGCGATGGCGAGTACCGAAGAAGATTTAATGATGAGCTGTACGAGCTATACGCAGACATCACATAGTTCAGCGAATTAAAAACGCAGCGGCTGCGCTGGCTAGGCCATGTTATGCGAATGAAAGATGAGCTCCGGCCAAGAAAGTGTTTCTATCGGAACCCGCCTATGGAAGCAGAGGTAGAGGGCGGCCCCCACTCCGTTGGAAGGACCAGGTGGAAAACGATTTAAACTCCCTTGGTGTGACCAATTGGCGCCGGTTGGCGGAGCGAAGGAGCGACTGGCGCGCCTTGTTGGACGGCCATAACCGTTTAGACGGTTAAGCGCCAATTAAGTAAGTAAGTAAGTATATTTCCGGAACGGTTTCGAAGCTAACTTCTAGCAGTGTATGTTTTTTGATAGAAGCTTTTTTTCTGCAAACTGGAGTCTGCGCGAGTCTACTCACTCCTTTGTGCGTATCACGACTATATTGAGTTTTATGCGTGCTTCTTCTGTGTTTCGGGCTGTAATGACTGTAGCAATGTGATCTGCGTATCCCACTAAGAGCGGATCATCAGTCATTTCAAGACTGCATATTTCATAGTAAGTGCCGTTCCACAGTTCAGGAGCAAGAATTGATCACTGTGCTTTTCCGCATGTGACTCTTATCGTACGCGGACCCTCCGCTTGTTTTGTAATACCAAACACGAATCGACAGCTCTGGGAAGAAATTTTATTCGAATTTAAGAAAAGGTGGACGCGTTTTGACTGCTTTCGAATCGCATTTCCATTCGAATAGAGTTATAAGGTCCCTAGAATGACTCGCTTTAAAGGAGAACGAAATTATATCGACAGTAGAACTATGCTAACCAGAAAGCAGTTATTAATTTGAGTAAATAAGGAATGCAGAAATGAACTTACAAGTTCAGAAAATTTATGAAAAAATTTATTAAGCTACAACTTTATTTTCAGGTAGAAATAATTTTTTTTTCTTTAATATCAAACATGGCAACACTGATATTCGTAGAAACATGCTGCTGCCTTAGCACGGTTTTGTTAGGTTTTTTTTTGTAAACCTCGAATGCAGTAGAAATTTGCAACAAAATAAAAAATAACAACAACACTGCATATTTCTGAAACGACGGAAACAAAAATGTGTCCTACAGACAGCAGCAAAAATTTTCTTGTACTTTGATCGTCTCACATTTTTTTCACGTTATTTACGCCAGCTTTTATTTTCTTATTACCTAAAGCGTTAAACTTTTGTAAGCAAATTTTATGCAACCTTTTCCTAACTTTGTCAGCAGATTTTTTTCAAGTGAATTTTATATTTTTTCTTAAAAAAAATTTATTTTAAATATTACTTAAGATTTTTATCTCATTTGCATTGTTTTTCTCTCTCTTTGCAGGTGAAAGTTGATACGCTGTTGCTATTTAAATATTTTGCGTAAGTTTAACGTTTTACGCAGTGATACAACAAAGTTAGTACGGATAAATAGTTACCGACGTCCGGCGACAATTGAAAAAGTAAAGAATAGAGCTTCAAGTGTTTGAATAAATTCCTTTTGCGTCTAAAGTAGTAAATTTATACACACATATTTAACGGTATTTTGTTTATAAGCGCATTTTATATATGTAAGTGCAATACGTTTCGGTATCGCGTTCATAAAACGGTTATTAACGGGTAAATTCGGTAAAACTAAATTTTAACAAAATTTGGATATAAATTGTGAATTTTTTTCTAAATTATTTGTGAGAAAATAAACTAACGACCAAATGTTGGCCTTTCATAACGAGCACATTGCAAGTGAGTATTTAAAGAAATTTATCTTATCTCCTTAATAGAGTAGTTAACAGAAAAAGAATGGAGGCAATTTTGGTTTTCAAATTTCGTCGTGTTATTTAAATTTCGTTCGCTTAAGAAAAAATTTTGCTAATCATGTAACTGAAAATATGAAAACAAGTTTCAGTATTGCGTAGGTGGAAAAAAAGGAAAATTTAAAATTGACTTCTTATTTCCCAGTCTCAAAGCTCCATCAAAGCACACAATTCTGAAAATTTTTATCATAACAATAACAATGATAAAATAATTATTGTTAGGCTTTGAGCTCGATTCGAACCCGCGATCTTACAAATCTCCGAAATATTTTCACAAAAATTCGCATTGATTTTCGAACTTTTTTTTTCGAAGGGTGCTTCAATTTTTTTCACATAAAAAAATTAGTTTTTTATGAAGGAAAGTCTTAATCACCCTTCGAAAAATATTATCTGTCCTTAAAAAAATAATTGGGCTCAAAAAAATTCAGAAAAATTTTTGGATTTTCAGTCACAAAATTCATAAAAGTTTGTTTGTTTAAATAACTAATATAAAACTAAAGAATTTGATTGAGAAAATTGAATAAAACTTTCCATTGCTGTGTTTCTTTTCGCAACTGTATGTACATTGGATTGGGTCGATTTGTATGAACGAAATTTAACCGATTTCGCGCCTGCGAAAAAAAGTAGATTTTCGACCAAAATTCTTCTAAATCTCCATAAAAGAAATTTTTTTTCAAAAACCTGCATTTACCAATTTTGCATTTGCCAATTGACACGAAAAAAAATACATAAAAAATGATTTGGAGCCTTGAAAGTGAAAAACAAATGCATAAAAAATCGATGAAATTTCGCAGGCTCGAAAATTATTTTTTTGGGTATGGGTAGTGGAACTTTTTTTCCTGAGTCCCAAATCGATGGCGCGATATCGGTTAATAAATCGACCCAGTCTAATGTACATATATAAAATTCAATATACATATGTATCTAAATCCGTGGTCGGTGCGCCATAGCTCAATTGAGCCAGACTTGCTTCAAATATTTCTTACTCTCCATCTTCACTCGTTAGCGAGACTGCAACGAATAAAACGGCGCACGGCTGTCGCAAAAATGTTAAAGTTCCCTGTGAGAAATATTACGATTGGGAAACGCAACTGGTATAACGGCCTTTCCATATGTAGCCCAACATGTTTGGGTTTGGGTTTTTATCTTTTTGGATACGTTATATTAAATAACTTTTATTACAATATCAGTTTTTTTAAATATTTTAACAAAAGTTGTGAAAATTTCATTCTGTATGCCTTTTGTTTCTCAGCAAAAAAAAATTTTTACTTCAAAAAGCCAATGTAGAATGTTAAAAAATTCAGCGAAATAGTAAAAAAGATTGACTTGAATGGGTCTTTATATTTCATTTTTCAAATCAGCCCCATATATTTTAAACATTTCGTATTTCCCCGGTACTGGCAAATGTACTTGTTTTGGAAATATAATTTTTAAGCGAGCGATCGCCTCTATTTTTTCGACATTTTGTATGGGACTTGAGAATATTTCAAACTACTTCTGAACTAAAAATGAAAATTTTCAAAATTTTTGCTACAAATGCATCCTCTGTATGTTGTCATTTTAACTTTAATTTCCTACACGAACGCTCATGCTTTCGCTCTCACTAATACACATACATTTTAATTTTTGCCGACCACTGATCTAAATATAAAAAGGTAATTGAAAATTTCCTCTCCTCTTACTGCCAAACTATAATCCTAATGTATAAGTAATTAGATATGTATCGATAGGCCTTCGCAAAGAGAATTGCAGGCCATTAAAAGAACTGCCAAAAAATTAAATATAGCACAAAAATATTAATTTAAAAATGGCACCACTACTAATGCCGAACACGTTTTCAAACTATGAGAATGTTTACACCAGGGCTATTCATTTCATATCATAAGTGTGCCCTCTCAATTCACACGCATATGATTCGCTCTGTCGTCGTTAATTGTGTTAGTCGTCGCTTGGCACTTGGCGTAGCAACATCGGTGATGGGTATTGGCTGATCGGTATCAAAATATGTATGAAAAATTACGCGCGATACATATGCTTGTGTTAGCTCGTTGCTTGCTAGTAAGCGACTAAATGAAAAATCAGTTCACCCGCACGATCATCGCGACGATTGCGCTCTCACTAATACAGGTGCACTTCAGTTTTTAATAGCCCTGGTTAACACCATAGGTCGGCAAAGTTACCCCATCAGGTAATACGCTCTTCACACGTATTCTTATGCTCTTCATTTCAGTTGCTGTTGAGAGCGAAAACTCAATTGCGCCACAGTGGTGTTAGAACAGAATTTTCATGCCAGTCGTGTTGCAGACAGCAAAGGGATAACACGTATCGTCGCTTTGTTCATATGTTTTAATGCAAATAGCAATAAATTATAGAAATGCGGATACCGCGTTAAAAAGAATCTGTCAAGCAGATTTAGTAAGCAGGAAACATTTTTTAGGTGATGTTTTAATAAAAAAATTGTTGTGAAACTATAGCAGATTTTTTCTAACATGAAAATATTTTCCTTGGCACCCAAAAATACCTTCGCTTTGAGTTCTCATCTACCAAAGGGATCGGAAATCATGAAAAAATGTTTATCAGTCATTTTTAGGTCGCGCATAAATATATCAATTTTTGCGTTAAAGCGATCACGTTGTTACTTCCTTGCTGTCGGTTAAGCAATTGACGCGAACATTTTGTTCTTAGCACCACTGTAGCGAAGTTACTCTCGCATCACCAATACAGCCTCACAAAAATAATGCCGACCTATGGTTTACACTCACACTGCGAAAGCAGCATGTGTTGATGGTGTTGTGTGAAGAAAACCAGCAGGCCTCATACAAACGCACTCAGATCTGATAATGTGAGCAAATGAACGCAAAGTGTGTACATAGGTGTTTTAATTGGAAAGGTAGCGCGAGAGTCACAAAAATGAGTAAATGTGTAATTTTCTTGCTGATATTCATAGCAGTTAATAGAAAATTTCTCGAATTAATCACGAGTAATATCGCATAATTGCTTTAGCAGTTTTGACTGCGCTGAAATAGGTCACGTCAGCTGTCTTGTTTCGCAGTAGCTCAATCCATTTTAGAGCACCAAGCTGCCACTTGTACCTTAGAGAATGTTTTCTTTTCTACTTCTTCCTAATAAAGGTGTCGTTGGAAATACTTTCTTTGCCGGGGTATCCTCGTCTTTTCGCATACTATTTCCTAGCCCGGAAAAGACTTGTACTACTCAGATCTATGTGCTACTGCGGCGATGCTACGACATTGGCGTATATCAACGAGCTTTTTTAGGGAGGGATTCATAGGGTTGATAAGTGCGATTCACAGCTTTCGCTACCCAATTGTCGATCTAACCTACGCAGGGCGAATTATGTTACAAAATATACGAATATATCATATACATATATAGCAGATAAGACGTCTGACATCGAAGCTTCAATGTGGTCATATAAGCTTCAACCGAGATGGTTGGACTGATACTTAATGTGGTTGCTACTGGAACGTACCGAATTTATATCCGAAAAAGGACGATCAACAACGATAACACTCCGAAAAATCTTCGGGGAGTGTCGTGATTGCTAACAAAAACAAAAGTCTCCCTCAGCAGAAGCTTTTCAAGATGGGGAGAAATGCAATCCATCACTTTTGTTTCATGGGCTGAATAACTCACACAATCACGCTTCAGAAGGTGAATCCGTTTAGAAAACAAATTTAAAATTTTTTGATGTAGTTGTCACATAAGTCAGCTAAGGTGTTTTATTGTTAGCCTGCTTACTATGAAAACATCAGATGAAGCGGCTCTGGGAGTGCTCGAGGGAAAAGTGTTCGAAAGACTTACCGAATTTACGCGTTGGCGACGGCGAGTACCAAAGAAGATAAACTTTTGAGCTGTACAAGCAGATATCAACATAGTCCAATAAATTAAAAACACAGCGGCTACGCTGGCTAGGCCATGTTATGCGAATGAAAGATGATGCTCCAGCTAAAAAAGTGTTCTATCGGAACCCGCATGAACAGAGAAAAAGGGCGGCACCACTCCGTCGGAGGAAACGAGGTGGATAACGACTATAAATTCCCGTGTGTTTCATCAATTGGCACCCGTTAACCCAATGAAGAGGTGAGTGGCGTGGACTTGTTTGACGGCGAACACGTTTAAATGGTTTCAGCGCCAATGGAGTAGTAGTTAGTGAAAGTTCAAGGTTGTTTCGTCAATAGGGAAATATAGAATCCATTTCGTTGTGGTTACTTCAACAATGGAGTCACTCCTCGAAAGTTTTTAGGAAGTTGATGATGATGTTCCTTTGCAGGATATAGGCCCATCATATTTCGGTAAATAGCACCATTTAGATACTTAATGCCCGACCATCATGCGAAACGATTTGATATTACCACTTTAAACCTTCTAGGTTATGGATGTTGCGGGAGAAGTCACACGGACGGCAACTTAGTTAGTCCTTGATAGTTCAAAAGGCTGCTTATGAAAAACTGACTAAATTTCTACTTGAGTGTATTCAATTTGTAAAATTAATGATTTTCTTCCTACAGAAAATATACTACCCACGCTATGGTATCTGTGACGAGCGCTTCTCAAACAGCGATTGTATCACTGTGTAAAGGGAAATAACATAATCTCAAGAAAAAGGAATTACTCTAATAATTTTACAAATTTAAATTCAAGATTATTGCGTCTTAGCTAATGCAAACCAATTACACATTTATCTAATCGCAAACGCTCATTTGTCTTTGCCACAAAACAGTCGACAAGTTACAACTACTTAAGCATTTAAACACAAAAATACACACACTCACACACACAAATATGTACGAGCATACATCCATGCAGCCTCAAATGAGCCAGACCGCTCGTCAGAATGGATTAGTGTCGGAATGTGAGAAATTAACTTTGCAAACCAAAGGCAAATTACGCTAAATGCAACTTAGCGCCAGAATTTATGCATATGCATGTGTGTGTGTGTAAAATATGTGCATATGTATATGTGTGTCTATGTTATGATTTGAATGCAGCTGTCAAAGGATGTAAAAGTGTGAGTAGGGTAAAATCCGTTTTAGTTGTTGCAATTAACATATTAAGCAAGAGATTAGCAGCCAGCCAACCAACAGCCATTGGGCCAGGTAAACATATGTTTTAGTAGCACACTAATACGCACACATGCTTGCGAGATATGTGAGTGTGTGTGTTTGAACTCAGGTGGTAACCAAGTTAGCGTTTTCATACATAAAATATGCATAATCACATTTTAGTCCAAATAAGACAAAGACTGAGAAACCGCCCAAAAATATGCAACGGCTTATTTTGAATAATATATGCTGCACGGATGTCTTCCTCTCGATCTGATGTGCTTTGCCTACAATCTTCTGTGTGGTAAACGCTAGACGCTTCCACCACTCCAGTTTAAAGGGAGTCTATAACTTTGCGTCAAAATATTTCGTGGTCGAATATGGCAACGTATGTATCAAGACGAGCTTCTTTTCTTTCTTTTTGTGGGTCGTTAAACCGAAAGCTTACATCTGAAAGGACTCAGCAATCAATGCCGTCTTGGGATAGTAGCTGCACAAAGCTGGCGAATTTTCGTACCGAAGCTTGTTAAGTAGGGCAGTTAGATAATAACTGCTTTGGATTTAATACCTGTGATTTTGATGAGAAAATACGCTACCTAATATACAAAGAAACGGTTTTTATTCATTTTGATAGCACCTCTAAAATTAATACGAACTGCGCCTAAGCTAGTGTTAGTTTGAACTATCCACCCGCTGTTTGCTGCAACTAGATCTGATGGCTGTGTCACTCCTAATAGTTAGAGTCTTAGTCTGACGGTCGGATGAGATGATTTCAGTATGTGCCTCATCGGTTTGTCCTAAAACTACCTCTTCTGCGTCTGCTATCACTAAGGAGCCCAATTTAAGAGAATGCGACGCTAGAAGGAATGTCCAGTAAAATACTCATTCTGAGCCTATAGTCCACTCTTCTTAGTGATAGGAGTAACTTTATGGTCTACGGTCGTGTGGCCTGCACATAATCTTCGACACTTTGCAGCCATCGCTTGGTCCCAAGCCTTTTCCTGCTTAGTCGATCAAGTGCAAAAAACAAGGCGAAAGGTTTTGTTTTAATCTCGCTAAATCTTTAACATCTGCAGCGCCTAAAAGTATGTGAACCTTTTCCTATCAAAGAGAATAATTTATGATTTCCTTTCCGAATTTTGAGCCAAATTCAATGCCGAGTCATATTTAAATGTATCCCTTAAAGTTGTACTTCGAGTTCTTATGCTGAACTGAGTATTTATGGACAACCATTACGTCCAATGTCGTTTGTAGAGAGCTTTTTATATCTGGAACAGTGCTACGGCCAATTAGGATGAGTAAGTCCCTTCTAAAAACCCTTTGCTTAAACATTTAAATACGGTAGAATATGGCACGGCAATCAAATCTTCGAGTGCGGCATTTGATTTTGTGTCATTGTAAAGAAAGATTAGTAGCATGGAGAAGAAAACTGCATACTTTTAGGATCAAGTTATTTTATCTTCGAAAATATTGTGGAGATGTTCCTGCTATGAAGACTTCCGAAGTCTAGAGAGTATCTGAGTCAGAAAAGGAAATAGGGTAGTGTGCTATTATTGTTACCTCATTATATTTAATAATTGAGTTAGTGAAATAAGTGACATTCAGTGTCTATTTCGAAGTTAATAGTTTAGTTGAAAATGGCCTCAAAGTGTGCTATTGCAAACATATTTTGATTACTTTATTCTCTAGTTTAAGACTCGTATATTGAGAAATAATAAAATGTTTTTAAATGTTGACTGGGAAACTAGTTGCGAACTTTACACACACAAACCGTGTGTGTAGCATAATTTTAGGCGGTCATGTATGGTCAAATATGTAAATATATGTTCATCATCATGCCGTCGTCGCACATGCTCAATGCACCTGCAGAAGGATAGTGCATTTCCAAGGCTTGTGGTTAACATGCCACATAACCAAACATTGATGGCATGCAATAGTGTGAGGAGTGTGGACTAAGTGCCCATGTATAATGTGGTACCTGTTTGCTTTAGTGCTCTTACCACAATCCTTTGCTGCATACATACATGCATACGCTACGATTATTTGCCTATGTGTGCTATCTTTTATATATTTAATTCTCATATCCATGTCATTTACCTACCTTAGATTTCTTCATATTTGTTAACAAATTGCAATGCCTACTGCTGAAAATATATTATACATCTCATAAAAAAATCACGTGTCACTATGTTTGTTCCGATGGACTCCTAAAGTACTGAACCTATTTTGAATTTGTTTGCACAACGTGTGTAGTTCAATATAACTTGAAATATAGGATAGGTTGTATCTCAGTTTATAGTCGCAATATTATTTTATAGCAAATTTTTTATTTGTTTATATGTAATAATAAAATGTTACGTATACACACCAGCACTCACATTTTCAGCTGGTGCGGATATACTTTCATTTAATTGGTTGGTGTTTATTAAACAACTGCTTATCAATACAAAATATTATAGCGATTATATCAAGTATAGCACATCACCAGAAGCTCGGAGTGGGAGACTGAGACTCGAAGTGGGACTGGACTTGGACTGGAATAAAATACATACCACCCTTTGGGACAGGCAATAAGGGATGCAGAATAATGAGAAGAAATTTAGAGAAGAAAAAGAGAAAAGGAGATTGTGGTGGCTGAGCAATAATTTCGAGAATGTATTCAATTTGAGATGTTTATTTTTCAGGGATCAGCCGGATACTGTTTAATGAGGTTTTATTAATTTTGAATTTTTGTTGCTTGAAAACTGAAGAGAGTTTGTTTGTTCTTTAGTAATTTTGTAATGGATTTTTTGGTAACACAGTTTTCGCAATCCATATGTTTACTCTGCTTTTTGATCTAGTAGTTGTATGTGTGAGAGCAGTCACAGAGCACCTCTAGCCCACACGGAGCCCCTACCACCAACTTAATGGTAATGAACGGTGAACATATATTCAGACATGCCTTAAGTTAGGTTAAGTTGAACTGACCGATCCGTGGGGACCTCACATAGACTGAATTTGTCCATCGTGATACCAGAAGTATGACCAACGACCAAACTAAAAACCCTATCAAAAAACAGGACTATATTAAAAATTACTCCAGTCTTCTTGGCGAATTTTAAAAGCTTTCTAGGATCGTACCATAGATTGCTGTTACTAAATCTGATATCTCTGCAACCCTTTAGAGCTGGAGTTTTAGCCTGTCGAGCGCAAGACACCATCGCGAAAGCTGCTAGAAGCTTTCTCCCGCAATTTCTACATCTGCTATCACTGACGAGATATAATTCAAAGGCATGTGACGCCAGAAGGCAATGTCAATCTTGAGTCTCCATTGCCTCTTTTTAGTACATAAAAGTAAATTTTTTATTCTAAGGTCGTAAGTTCTGCACATAATCTTCGACACTGCGCAGCCTAACGCTTGGTCCACGCTTTTTCTAATTAGTCCCCTAAATTAAAATCTCGCCTTTTTATTTCGCCCAATCTAATGAACGTCTACGTGACAAGTTTCTTTGGATGTTTTCTAGCATATTAGCTTGTCTGCCCGCCTCTAAAGTTCCATCTATTCCCATATTCACATGTATGTATCTCGCTGCAGTTCGAGCTGTTTTTGTCCAGTGATTCTACTACGTCGCGACTCTACTATGTTGGGGACGATAACCTCCGAAGAGGTTTTAGGCCCAGCTTCTCTTCCAATTTGCGTCGTGCTCCTTTTTAATTTTTCGTACAAATTGGCGGGACGGGACCTACTTGTTTTATACCGTCGCCGAACGGCATCTGCGAGGCGAATGAGTTTTCGTTGAGGGTTTTTCATGTCAGAAATAAATCGGAGTGCCTGCCAAACACTGCCGAGGGGCGAACCCGCTTAGAAAATGTTATCTTGCAATTGAAAAAATTTGTTTCTAAAATTTTGATGTTGCTTTGTCCGGGGAGTGAACCCAAGATATTCGGTGTGGAAGGGAAGCACGCAACCATCACACCACGACGGCTCTACTACCTCTATATAAAATACGCAACGGTAATCTAGCTGCTTGTGTAATTTGTTAATTTCTGAAACAGCACATTATACCTCAGATACCACTCGTCTCCACAATTGTGGAATCATCGTTGTATACGTGTAATGCCTAAACCGCTATTTCGTGCCCTTGCCCAATCCCCAACCTCTTTTGTGGCTCTTTGGCCTCCGATCGCAGGTAAGTAAGCAGGTAGTTGGCTAGTTCAATTTTTGTTAACGCTATACTACTATGGTCTATGGTTTGCGAGCAAGCTGCCCTATGCAAGGACTATCGTCGCAGTTGTAAACGCTTTGTTCTTCACCTAAGGTCTCTACAGGTGGGATAAACTGAAAGGCATACAGTGCTGCCTTTGTGGTTGTTTTTGGATCACGCATTTGATAAGCTTTGGTGGCTTGCGTGGCTTCAATTTGTAGAGCTAGGAAATTTTTTGTGGGACTGTTCATTGAAGAGCGACTCTCTATTTTAGCGTGGGCGTAGTCATCCTTGTAAATACCCACTGAGAGGCAGAGAAGGTGAAAGGTCCAAAATACACCCCAGCATTATTTTACATGCGCACAGTGCATAGATACCTTCTTTTCTTCACGTAATACGTCCACGAGAAGTTACAGTGTAGAATGTTACTTTGTTATTTTAGATTCAAAATTAGCATAGAGAAATCCACGCAAGGGGTTGGTATCGCAATTTATAGATTCTCCAACACAATTGTCATCCGCATCCATCCATATCGAAGAGCTCCGGGAATGTTGAGGCTACTGCCTAAGTTGTGGTATTTTTCTATAAAGCACCGAGTCGATACACGCACAAAAACCATATTCACAAAATAGAGAAAATTCCCCAAAATATTTGAGAAGTCCCCTTACCGCCAGATGGAGAAGTAGAAGAATATTCCTTGATATTTCGTACACAGTGTCCCCTGCAAAGTGACTCCCCCTAGCTCGAGCCTAAACCAATTTCAAATCTTATATCAGTTATTAAATGGGAACAGATCCCTCTCTTCCACTTTGGTGTTCTACCTGTGCTTAGATGCGTAGGAGGTAGCCGATCCATCAATGAGATAAATGTGGAAAGACAATACCCAGGTCCTTCATCGTGCTTTCGTCCTCTGATTTTGTGATCTCACTCTACCGCATTGCAATGTCATCTTACTGCAATTCAACATGCAGATCTTGTTAAGCTTGATATACCTGATGAAGTCAAGATAATTCCTGATTGCTCATTAAGACTTCTTTTATTCCAGAGATTTTTCTGGCTACTAAAAATTGCCGTATGCTTTGAAGTGTCTTTATGCTTTCTTTGGTGTATGCATATTTTGTTGAGGCTAACAATCTTACGTCCATGTTGAACTTTATGCATTCAAATATTAGCCTTGTAGCGTATTGAGTTGCACACCGTGCCATCTATGTATCAACTTCATATAAGATACGGATCAGCTGACATCTGGCATCACTTTTACTTTGACATTTTCTTTCATTTTTCTTTCATTGTTCTTATTCTAATGAAATTATTACTATTATTATCACCATCGTCTCTTTGAACTAGCTGCATGCGCAGTCTTTATATTTGATTAAAAACTAGGATTTAAGTTTTATTACAAATAAAATGGTAGTAAACCAAGCATTAAATTGAGTTGTTTTATGCAAAGTACCGAAACAACTAAAGTGGTGACCCCGACAGCGCGAATATCATTCACTCTGTACATGAGGATTGGAATTCGCAAAATTCGCCATTCTACCACAATTTTGCGACGGATAACCAGTTCTCTCATAACGGCAGTTCTATTTGATGCCAGGTTCCCGTTACAACTTGCGCTCCGTTATAAAAGAAGAAGACACAGAAATGGCTGAGAAAGATGAACTTAACCAAAAACTACGCGCCCTGGAATTAGAGTGTCAACGTCTGCAGACTATGTACGAACAACAGCCAAATATGCAGAGGGACTTGCAGAGACCACATGGCAATCTAATTGTACCGAAGTTCAATAAAAGCAACCCGCATTTGTGGTTCGCTCAACTTGAACGATCGTTTCGATTATACAAAGTTCAAAGTGACGACGACAAAGTTCGATTTTGTCACAATACATCTCGAACAGGAGATTACGTTATTTGTAGAAGACCTCATAACAAAGCCACCACAAAGTAATAAATACGATGCACTCAAAGCGCGGTTACTGGACAAATTTGCCGAAAGTGCTGAGTCGAAATTACGTCGTTTGTTACAGGGAGGTGGCACAGCAGGCATGAAGCCGACAGAAATTTTGTCATACATGCGTCGATTAGCACCCGATCCCGGCAGCGAGGCAATCATTCACACGTTATTTATTGGGGAAATGCCACAGTCAATACGTCCAGTCTTGAGTGTTTGGGATGAGAAAGACATTGAAAAACTTGCGAAGATAGCAGACAAGATGCTTGAGGCAGTAGCAACGAACACTAACAGCATCTTGCCAACTCAAGCGTCCACTGACAACTCGGTCCAGGCGGTATCTCATACAATGTCCTTGTCAGAAATGAGCGCAGCATTAAAGTCGCTTACAGAAAAGGTGAGTAAAATTAGTAGCGAACTAAAAGCTTTCAAGTCTTGCAGAAGCCGCAGTAACTCTCGTCAGAGAACACAAAAATCACCGGCAAAAAAAGGCCACAATGAGGGGCAACCAACTCTATGTTTTTTCCACCAGAAGTTCGGAGATAACGCGAAGAAATGTCGTCCCAACTGCTCGCGCTACAAGTCGTCAAACTAAAGCGGCTGTCGTCAATAACGCTGGTTGGCAACAGTCGCAAATCTAGCAGCGTTAACCAAACAAATATTTGCACCAACAAAAAGAACTAACTGCAACCAAAAACAATAAGACGAATGAGAAGCGCTTATACGTCAGCGACAAAAAATCAAAATTCAACTTTCTTATTGATTCCGGATCGGTGGTGTCTGTTTTACCACGCTCGGCAGCAAATAGTAAAATCAAACAAGGTGATTTACAATTGTATGCGGCGAATCAAACGGTCATACAAACCTACGGCAGTCAACCAATCGAAGTCGATTTGGGTTTACGGCGATCATTCAGCTGGCTTTTTACAATAGCTGACGTTCACACTGCAATTATAGGTGCCGATTTTCTGGCTCATTTTCAACTACTAATCGATTTGAATAATAAGCGTCTCATTGATACAACAACGGGTCTCACAACGAGCGGCGAACTCAGCAGTACACGAATTTTTGCAGTCTCAACGCTAAATAAAGCAAACAAGTTTTACAACGTTCTCAAAGAGTTCGTCGATGTCACTAAGACAAATTCGCAATTCGACACCAACAAAGTTTTCCATTCAGTTCGGCATCACATCGAAACGTCTGGTAATACGGTGGCCAGTAGGCCGCGACGTCTCGCCGGCGAAAGGCTTGAAGCTGCCAGAGCAGAAGTTAACTTTCTGCTGCAACAAGGCATCTGTAGAGTTTCGAAAAGTTCCTGGTCTAGCCCACTGCACATGGTGTCCAAAAAATGCGGTGGTTGGCGTGCGTGTGGCGACTATCGAAAGCTAAATTCGATAACGGTCCCGGATCGTTATCCCATCGCCCACGTTCACGACTTTGTCAAACAAGCTGCACGGTAGTACGGTTTTTTCGACCCTCGACCTGGTGCGGGCATACTACCAAATTCCTATGGCGGAGGAAGACATCAAGAAGACAGCTGTCTGCACGCCATTCGGTTTAATCGAATTTTTATTCATGCCTTTCGGCCTCAAGAATGCCACGCAGACATTCCAAAGGTTTATGGATGACATTTTCCGAGGCATCGAATTCGTATTTTGTTATATTGATGACATTCTCATCATGTCTGGCTCGCAAGAAGAGCACGAAGAGCACCTTCGCATTGTTTTATCCATTTTGCGAAAAAATGGCCTCAGCATAAACGCCAACAAATGCCAATTTGGGCAATCCGAAGTATCTTTTTTAAGCTACGTGATCAACAAAGACGGCATCAAACCGTCTGACATCCACATAAAGGCAATAGCTGAGTTTAAGAAACCCGAAACTTTGTGCGAGCTTGGTCGATTTTTGGGTGTCATTAACTATTACCGTCGCTGTATACCACATGCTTCCGAGATACAAGCACCGTTGAGTGATTTTATCCGTAACATTAAAAAAAATGACAAACGAAAAATTCTGTGGACAAAAGACGCAGTCGACGCATTTGAAGCATGTAAACAAAGCGTAGTCAACGCAGCGCTTCTGGCTCATCCCGCACCGAAGGCCAAATTAGCCCTTGTCTGTGATGCATCAAACGTGGCAATTGGCGCGGCTCTCGAGCAGGAAGTGAATAACTCGTGGCAACCTTTAGGTTTTTTTTCGAGAAAACTTAGCAGCACAGAAAAGAATTACAGCACCTATGACCGAGAGCTACTTGCAGTTTACGATGCAATTCGCCATTTCAAACATTTTCTCGAAGCACGCAGTTTTATAATCAAAACGGACCATAAACCATTGATCTATGCATTCCAACAAAAGCCGGAAAAAGCATCGCCGCGGCAACTACGTCACTTAGATTTTATATCTCAGTTTTCTACAGCAATCGTTCATGTTAAAGGTACTGAAAATTCTGTGGCCGATGCCCTCTCTCGATTAGAGGCAATCTCAATGCCCTCGGCTATAACTCTGGCTGACATTGCGAAATCGCAAGCAGACGACGAAGAATTACGCTCGGTTTTGAGCGGTGACACATCTCTCAAATTACAAGCAGTTCAATTTGACACTTGTACGATCTATTGCGATATATCAACGGGTCAAGTGCGACCTTACGTTCCACGAAACCTACGCTATCAAGTTTTTTCAGCAGCGCATGGGTTGTCACATCCGAGTGGCAAATCTACAAGTCAACAGGTGCGACAAAAGTACGTTTGGCCATCCATGAAAAGGACATCGCCGAATGGGCGAAAAATTGCATTCCCTGTCAGCGCGCGAAAATACATCGCCACAACAAGCTAACACCGCAAAAAATTACTGTGCCCTGACAACAGATTCGATCACGTCCACATGGACATAATTGGTATGCCCCATGCGCAAGGATATCGTTACTGCCTCACGATGATCGATCGCTTTTCTCGCTGGCCCGAAGCAATACCATTAAGAGATATTTCAGCGGACACGATTGCGAATACTTTTTGGGTTCATTGGGTATCCAGGTTTGGGTGTCCAAAAACAATCACGACAGACCAAGGCACACAATTTGAATCCGCGTTGTTTAAAAATTTGTGCAAACTGTCGGTGGCCAATAGAGTTGGGTCGTTTCGTTCTGAACTTGTTCAATTGAACGGGTCTCTCAACTGAACAAGTGAACTAGATCTTCGATTTCTGTTCATTTTGTTCTTTTAGTTCATTTGTTGTTTTAGTTCGTTTTACTTAATGTTATTCTTTCTCTCTTCTCGTTCGCGAAACATTGTAAATTCATAAATACATACGCAGAAATTCACAGTGAGCACGAATGTCGATGATGCCACTTACACTAAAGATATGTGTGGCACTGCTACAAAAAGATATGTGTGGCAACAAAGAATTCTGTAAAAATGTTTTGACAACACTTGTGTTCTAGTTGTAACTTATAAGATACAGTTATGTTGAAAAATTTTCTTTTAAGTGTTTATAATAAACATAAAATTAAAATATATTTCATGGCTGCAAAAAGAAAGCGTTCTGAGATTTGGAACCATTTTATTGTTGGCGAAGACGGGAAAAGTGGAAAGTGCATTTATTGTAAATCTACATTGAGCATTTCAGGTGGCTCACAAAGTAATCTGGCCCGGCATTTAAAGATAAAGCACCCAACAGTTAATTTAGCCCCCGTTCGTCAAGAAATATCATCGTTGAATCCTCAACAGGCAGCGTCAAGTTCTGCGATGATATCTATTACTGGCCAACAAATAATTACTAATTTTATTCACCGGCCACCTCCAACTCGCAAAGTAGAGTTAATGACCGCCAGGTTCTTAAAATGGTAGCGAAAGGCAATCATGCTCTTAGCATTGTAGAAGAGCCCCAGTTCAAGAACTTAGTTGAAATGATCGCTCATTGCCCAGGATACAAGCTACCTACGCGCAAAAGCTTATGAAATTTAATTTGTCAAAAGTTTATAATGAGCTAAAGGCGAAACTACATACCGAGGTGCGTTTGGCAAATGCTGTTTGCTTGAGCACAGATGCATGGACGTCGAGAGCAAATCAAAGTTATATTGCAGTAACCGCACATTTTGTAGAGCCGGAGCAGGGTTTAATAAAATCACATCTTATAGCTTGTATCGAATGTGTGGAACGCTATACCAGTGACAACCTATGTGCGACATTAAAAAAAATTATGTATGAGTGGGAAATTTCCAACAAAATTACTGCTGTTGTATCAGATAACGCGCCAAACATTATTGCAGCGATAAAATTAGAAGGCTGGCGTTCAGTCCCATGTTTCGCGCACACTTTAAACTTAATAGTTCAAAAAGCGTTGCGGGAAATAGACAATATTAAAACAAAGTCAAAAGCTATTGTAAAGTTTTTCCATCGCAGCACTAGTGGTTTACAGAAACTAAAGGAAACGCAAAAGCAGCTAAACTTGCCCGAATTAGAGTTGAAGATTGATGTGCAGACTCGATGGAATTCCACGTATGAGATTTTTGACCGTCTATTAAAGATTAAAGATGCTTTAGCCGTAGTTCTGCCTCGCACTAAACCTGATTTATGTATGACTCAGCAGGATTGGGATGCCATAGAAGAAATAATACCTGTATTGAAACCATTTTATGAAGTACCTGTAGAGTTGTCTGCTGAGCAGAACGTTACTCTTCAAAGGTTGTCTAGACGCAATGTGTGTATTACGCTTATATTTTATGAGTGTTTGTTATTTACAGGTCCTTATAATTTGTAAAATTCTTAAGAAATTGATAGCAGCGGTAGTTTCCACATCAGAAGTAGTACGTGGTGTCTAAAGAGTATTACAATCAGAGATGCTGACACGTTTTTCCAAAATAGAAACTAACTTTTTATATGCAGAGAGTACAATACTCGACCCTCGATTCAAGAGACATGGTTTTAAGAATGAGGATGCATACAAAAAAGCATTAGACGACTTTAAGAAAAAATTTGCATCAATGCAACAAACAGAAAGCACCACGGTTCAAGAAGTTGAAATATTTCAACAGAACGTGGGCACTGTTCAACCGGGCCAGAGGATTTGGACGAGTACGACTCTGAATTGCTTTGATAACCTCTTCGACGAATAAAACCATAGCAGCAACACGAGAACTTGATAAGTATTTAAACGAAGAATATATTAGTAGAGGAAATGATCCATTGAAGTGGTGGTGTGAGCGGAAAAGATATATCCCCGCTTATATACCTTTGCTATGAAACGACTGTGTGTGGTTTGCAACTTCTGTACCATGCGAGAGAATTTTTTCAGTCGCTGGTCAAATTATTAACGACAGAAGAACCCTTTATTACCTGAAAAATTGTCACAACTAGCTTTTTTTACATAATAATATGTAAGCGATTTCATCTACTTTATGTTTAATTTCCTTTGTATTTTAGTCCGATCAAATTAGATATTCGAAACTGTATACATTAATGAAAAACATCTTTTGTAAGAAAGTAATTATTACATTTATTAAACTTGAAAAGTTCATATTTACAATTTGTGTCTGTACTCTTTCAATATCCTGGATTTTCCGAAATTTGTTACTTTTTTTGAAGTTAATTATACATATATATATAACTTATTTATTCATAACACATTTAAATATACCTACACAAAGCACTGCTGCATACACACCCCCATCTATACTTGCTGGCTTTTTTCGCGGGTGCAAACAGCAGTGAACAAATTTGCTTGAAAAAAAAAGAACAGATGAACAAAAAGAACAACTTGTTCGTTCATCAGAAAAAGAACAAAAGATTCGAATCTCTGAAATGAACGAAAAAGCACAACTCTAGTGGCCAACACATACACACAACAGCATATCATCCCCAGTCCAATGGGATGATAGAGCGCTGGCATCGTTCACTAAAAGCAGCTTAATGTGTAGTACTCAAATTCTAGGCCAAAACTCTTACCAGTAGCACTACTTGGACTACGGAATTGTTATAAACCTGACCTTAAAGCTTCAGCAGCTGAGATGCTATATGGTTCGCCAATACGCATACCAACGAATTTGCAGAAGGCACCGATGCACCATCTGACTCTCACATCTTCATTGGCCAATTGAGAGAGCAAATGCGAGCCATGCGACCAACACCAGTTGCACATCACAACAACAATAAAATGTTTCAGCTCAAACATTTGAATGGTTGCACACATATTTTTCTTCGAACGGTTGCTGTAAAACAGCCACTTGAACCTCCATACACAGGGCCATATGAGGTGGTAAGCAGAGAATCAGATCGTGTTTTCATCATTCGAATTAATGGTAAGGACGTAGCAGTATCGATCGAGCGAATCAACAGCTTTCCTAACGAACACTGAAATTAGCAACGGCAGTACACAACCAGACAGTCCGCCGAGTGTGCGGACTTACGAAACACGTCAGCGGTACGTTTCTCTAAATCGTGACCGAGTCACTAAAGGGGGAGAACTGTAGCGTATTGAGTTGCACACTGTGCCATCTATGTATCAACTTCATATAAGATACGGATCAGCTGACATCTGGCATCACTTTACTTTGACATTTTCTTTCATTGTTCTTCTTCTAATGAAATTATTATTATTATCACCATCGTCTCTTTGAACCAGCTGCATGCGCAGTCTTTATATTAATTGAAAACTAGGATTTAAGTTTTATTACAATAAAATGTAGTAAACCAATCATAAATTGAGTTGTTTTATGCAAGTACCAAAAACAACCAAAGCCTCAAAATGATTTGAACAGAAATGATATTATGCTAATTGGCCTATGGCCTTTGAAGTACATATAGCTGATCTTCTCTGCATTTAATAAGAGGACGCCACGAGTAGCTCTCAAGAGCGAGGTATATGATTCAGTGTATGTACCCTAAAATATTATCTTCAGTCACTCCACGATCGCTTTACCCGACATTTTTAGAATGACAGGGAGCATACCATCTAATCCCGGCAAATTACTATTGTTGATTTCCGACAAATCCCTGTACTCGTACCTGCATGATTTTCCCTACAGGACTTTTGCAAGCTTAAACATTTATTTTATCGGTTTTGTCCAGAAGACTCAGCTTGCCCCTCCATTACCGTGACGTTGTTCTCCTCCTCAATCCAGTTCGTATGTTAACTAGGTGTTCCAATGGTTCGTCTTTTCTCAAGTCTATTCAAATATACCCCTATTTGTTGTTGTTGTTGTTAGCGATAAAGACACTCCCGAAGAGTTTCGGCTGTTAACGAAACAGGATTTGCCACGGATATGTTGAGATTGACAATTGGGTTTGAAGAACCTATATATTGCGCTGGCAACCCCTTCAGAGGGTTGCGCTACACAGCCCCTTGAATATGTTTCGTATTTAGTCGCCTCTTACGGCAGGCATACCTACCGCGGTATATTCTTACCCCTAACCCGCTGGGTTAAAGAAATTTTAAATTTTCTTTGGGTGACGGTCTTTGTAATCTAATGGCATCCTCTGTTCTGAAAATTGTGTCACCCAGTTGCTTTTCTAGCCCTTCTGTGAGTTTGTTTGTTCCTTTCTTAAAATTTTCTTTGAAATAACAAAGGGGTATCGATACCTACAAAAAGAGGTTTGTTCGAAAGTTAGAATTTAGTAGTGTAACATGAGGGTAAAATTTTTTCAGAAAATAACACGCCATAAGCTGCATATGTAATAGTCTCCCTCGATCGACCGCTCAGCTTTTGATATAAAAAATAAAGTTGTATTTTTCCCTTTTTTAAATATCGAATCTTTATTTTACTTCAAGTATTGGCTTCACAATTTTTTGCAAAACCTTCATCCATTTTCTTCTCTCTTATGCACAATTAACTTGAACGTAATAAAACATGACACCATCGTATGCTTGTCATCTGAATTTAATTAATATTAAGTAGCATATTAATACGCGCATCATAAGCCAACTTAAATAACAAGAGACAATTTTTTTTCAGTAAATTGAAAAATAAAAATTCAACGTCCACTTAATTTTCTTTTATTCTTATTTTTTCGTTTTCTTCTTTTTACTTTCTATTTTTCTTCACCATTATAAAATTCTTTTTAAGTTCAAGTCATTGAAATTCAGCGTATCTAAATATGAGCAAGATAAGCACATATTGAGGCATACAGTTATGGCATACATATGTACATACAGCAGCGAGCAAGAAAAGAGCAGTGGCAAATTTTATTAAATTTTGCCACTTTAATTCTAACTGTTTTTTCATTAATTTGTAACTGAAGTGAGATTTCTTACGCCCTCCGAAAAAGACTCGGCTCGCAATCACATAGCTATAATGAATTTAAGCTTACAGATCCATAACATTGTGATAAACGATCTTCAAGGTACAAATTTTCAAAGTCATCTTCATATCAACGACTTAAAAGCTCAATCACCTTGTGTACTTCAAAACATGATCTCATTGTACATTCCCATCTTTTTTTTTACCCAGTTGAGCAGAGCTCACAGAGTATATTAACTTTGATTGGATAACGGATGGTTGTCAAGGTATAAGAAATCGAGATATATTTCGAATTCCATATATCAAAATCATCAGTATCGAAAAAAATTTGATTGAGCCGTGTCCGTCCGTCCGCTCGCCCGTTAGCACGATAAGAGTAAATATTGAGGCATCTTGATGAAATTTGGTATTAGGTTCCTGGGCACTCATCTCAGATCGCTGTTTAAAATGAACGATATCGGACTATAATCACGCCCACTTTTCGATATCGAAAAATTCGAAAAGCGGATAAAGTGCGATAATTCATTACCAAAGACGGATAAAGCAATGAAACTTGGTAGGTGAGTTGAACTTATGACGCAGAATAGAAAATTAGTAAAATTTGTACAATGGGCGTGGCACCGCCCACTTTTAAAAGAAGGTTATTAAAAGTTTTGCAAGCTGTAATTTGGCAGCCGTTGAAGATAACATGATGAAATTTGGCAGGAACGTTACTCCCTATTACTATATGTATGCATATTAAAATTTAGCAAAATCGGAGAACGACCACGCCCACTTTAAAAAAAAATGTTTAAAGTAAAATTTTAACAAAAAATTTAATATCTTTACAGTATATAAGTAAATTATGTCAACATTCAAATCCAGTAATGATATGGTGCAACAAAATACAAAAATAAAAGAAAGTTTCAAAATGGGCCTGGCTCCGCCCTTTTTCATTTAATTTGTCTAGGATACTTTTAATGCAATAAGTCGAACAAAAATTTACCAGTCCTTGTGAAATTTGGTAGGGTCCTAGATTCTAGGACGATAACTGTTTTCTGTGACAAAGGGCGAAATCGATGAAGCCACGCCCAGTTTTTATACACAGTCGACCGTCTGTCCTCCCGCTCGGCCGTTAACACGATAACTTGAACAAAAATCGATATATCTTACTAAACTCAGTTCACGTACTTATCTGACTCACTTGAATTGGTATAAAAAATGGCCGACATCCGACTATGACCACGCATACTTTTTCGATATCCAAAATTACGAAAAATTAAAAAAATGCCATAATTCTATACCAAATACGAAACAAGGGATGAAACAGGGTAATTGGATTGGTTTATTGACCCAAAATATAAATTTAGTAAAAAATTTGTAAAATGGGTGTGACACCTACCATATTAAGCAGAAGAAAGTGGAAAAGTTCTGCAGGGCGGAAATCAAACGCCCTTGGAATCTTGGCAGGAATACTGATCGTGGTATACATATATAAATAAATTAGCGGTACCGACAGATGATAATCTAGGTCACCCTGTCCACATTTTGGTCGATATCTCGAAAATGCCTTCACATATTCAACTACACTACTCCCTTTTAAAACCCCCATACCTTAATTTGATACCCACATCGTACAAACACATTATAGGTTAGCCCCTGGTCACCTTTATGGCGATATCTCGAAAAGGCGTCCACCAATAGAACTAAAAGCCCACTCCCTTTAAAATACTCATTATCACCTTTGGTT
>JARSSU010001071.1:0-17903 GCA_029619165.1 Eurosta solidaginis | reverse complement strand
GCATCAAAAAAGGTAGCCAACGTTAAAAATAACGCTCATAGATGGGTAATTGTTTTGCTTTCGATAACTTTTTTTCAATTAATTGACTGCAGATATCATAAAAAACTTACTCTTAACTACTTTTTTCCCGTTTATACCATCTAACATCACAATCTATACTGAGAAACTAATATTTACTTCATAGAACTCTTACATAGTTTCGTGTTTCTTTTAACGATAAATGCGGAATATCAGTAAATAACTTTATGCGATAGGAGTAACGAAAGTAATAAAATAACTTATCAAATGTTGTATCATTGAAAGTGAACCCCAACAGGCGCATAACTGTGATGCCGAGAACATAGCACGATTATCAGAGATTATGAAAATTATAATCATACATATGCGTGATTATACGCAAGTCGATCTGATCGAATTAAGATCTGTTTACAAAAAAAAAGAAAAACCAATATATGTATAAATAGATCATTTAAAAAAATCGTTTATTTAAAAATAATAATAAAAATGTACTAAAAAGTAAAAATAAAATGACCATGGCCGCTTATTAAGTACACAGTAAAAGTAGTTGAAATACTTTATAGTAGCAGTGGCGTAGAGAGGGGGTGGGCATCTTGCCCCGGGCGCTACACACTTGGGGGGCGTCAAATGGTCCGCAAAGCAGAACTTCCTGCACAATTTGTATTTTTATTATAACTGATTTCTGGAAAATATTACTTCGCAGTAGAAAAGTAATTGAACCTAAACTCCGTTGCGAGTGGCACTTCAAATACTCTTGATTATCTCAGTATCAATTTCTAGCTGCGAACGTTCTTTCAGCAAATCAAAACTGATTTTGACATATTTACGATCAACGATGGGGCAAGGTCCCCTAAATGACCTAACATTTTTAAGTGTGGAAACAGAAAAATTCGAAATGATAAGTTTGATGATATCATCGATAATGAGACGAATATTAGCATCACTAACCTGATACCAGTATCACTATGCTGATACTAAGCAACCACTCGTATGTACGTAAACGAATCAATCATCAAGGTACCGAAGAGATACTCACAAACCCATGTAATCATCAGCCGAAGTAGTACTCACGCATATACCCGCATATGGCTATAAGAAAAACAGGGATGCACCTTAACGTTAAGCTAATCGTTTATCAAAAATTTCCACCGTTTCCGTTGAAAAACTTGGAAATATTATCGATAAAGAAATTATCAAGATAAATTTTATCTCGTTTTTAACCGAAACGAAAAGCTTTCGTTAACGTTAAAAACGTTAACAAAAACGTGATACTTTATGTTTGAATTGTGCTGGCAATGCTATAGCCATGTGAAGCCGTAATGTGGCAACAGCGAGCGGACATACACACACAAATTCCATGTAATTTGTTTGTGTAATTCGTTGGTGGTATGTCAAAAATACTCTGAGAAATGTTCGTACTGTCAAATTCGTGAGAAAAGTTGTATCAGCTTGGCTAATGCTTTCACCTTTAATGACTCCGCCATCAATCAGCTTTGCCAGCATAGTTTTGAAATTATGAATCAATATAAACGATTTGATTTCGTTTTGATGTGGCAGAAAACGAAGCAAAATCATTTCGTTAATTTGACGTTCTTAACGTTAATAAACGAAACGAAATGACTTTGTTTCGTTTATTAACGTTAATTATCGTAACGAAATGATATAGGTTCGTTGGTTAAGCATGCCTGAAGAAAAACATTAACTACAAATAGGTATACATATACATAGCTAATAACCATCAAGGATACAATTGTTCTGAATGCCGTTTCGCGAAATGAACTAGACCTTAGGAGAAATGAATGAACGAGAAAACTGAGAGTATAAAAGCAGCGCAAGCTGAGGAATCAGTAATCAGTTTTGATTTAAGCACACTCTTGGTTGTGAAGTATAACTGTTATTGTGAAGTACTTTCAAAGTAGTCTAATAAAGGCCATTTTGAATTATTGAATATTGGAGTTATTTATTCAACAGTTTAGCGATTCGAACGTTAGTAGAAGGTTAAGAATAAGCGGAATTACCCTAAATTCGTTACAATGTATTTGTTTCCTCAATGGCAAGGAAAATTTGCACATAAGCATTAGTTTAACAAATGTATTATAATTATATTATTATTTACTAGCAGACCCGGCAGACTGCCCTAAATTTGGCCTATCTGCATACATTTTAATAAGCTTTTTCCATCTAACTCTGCCCTACCCCTCTACACTTTTTCCCAATCTTTTTATTCACTCCTCCCTCCGTCTTTTTCGCTTCATCTCCATCTTCGTCTCATTATATCTCTTTCTCAGTCTCCTTCTCTCTTTTCTCTTCTCTCAAGTTTTTCTCCTTCTTCTTCATCTCTTATTGCTAGTCCCAGAGGGTGGTATGTATTTTGTTCCAGTCCCATTCCGATTCTGAGTCCCAGTCCCACTCCGACTCTCAGTCCCAGTCCTAGTCCTAATCCCAGTCCCAGTCCGTCACTGGTATACTTCCCGGAAAAAAGCATCGTAAATACTAATATAGGCAATTTATATACGAAATTTAAGGCAAATCTAATAGGACGTATGTAAATAGGTATGCGGGTATTATTAATTCTTGTCTTTATTTCGGTTTCGCATGCATATTTATCAGTTTTGCTAGGTTGATGCGACTAAATCGTATATCACAATGAACTTTAGAGCTCTCAGCAACAGCTTTCATTTGATATCCATAATACACACACATTCTAGGGGTATCCGGGTCAATGTTTTGGCCTATATCTCGAGACCCTAGTCCTCCCAGTTGTATGAAAATTATCCTGTACTATAGCACTCACCAACAGTTTTCATTTAATATCTATATTGTATAAACACATTTTAGGGTACCCGGGTCCACGTTTTGGGCTATATCTCGAGACCCTAGCCTCCCAGTTGTATGAAACTATCCTGTACTATATCACTCATCAGCAGCTTTCATTTGGTATCCATATTGTATAAACACATTCTAGGGGTACCCGGGTCCACGTTTTGGGCTATATCTCGAGACCCTGGCCTCCCAGTTGTATGAAAATTATCCTGTACTATATCACTCAACAGCTTTCTTTTGATATCCACATTGTATAAACACATTCTAGGGGTACCCGGGTCCACCTTTTGGGCTATATCTCGAGACCCTAGCCTCCCAGTTGTATGAAAATTATCCTGTACTATAGCACTCACCAACAGTTTTCATTTAATATCTATATTGTATAAACACATTTTAGAGGTACCCGGGTCCACGTTTTTGGGCTATATCTCGAGACCCTTGCCTCCCAGTTGTATGAAACTATCCTGTACTATATCACTCATCAGCAGCTTTCATTTGGTATCCCATATTGTATAAACACATTCTAGGGGTACCCGGGTCCACGTTTTGGGCTATATCTGGAGACCCTGGCCTCCCAGTTGTATGAAAATTATCCTGTACTATATCACTCAACAGCTTTCATTTGATATCCTATTGTATAAACACATTCTAGGGGTACCCGGTTCCACATTTTGGCCTATATATCGAGACCCTAGTCACCCAGGGATATGAAAATTATCCTGTACTATAGCACTCATCAACAGCTTTCATTTGATATCCATATTGTATAAACACATTCTAGAGTACCCGGGTCCACGTTTTGATCTCAAGACCCTAGGCACGTAGCGAAAAAAAGGTAGACCTTGGCCGATTCTCAGACCTACCCAATATGCTCACAAAATTTCATGAGAATCGGTTCAGCCGTTTCGGAGGAGTTAAGCCTCTAACACCGTGACATAAGAATTTTATATATTAGATTAACTAATTAAATTAATGAATTGGCTAACACAGAATGAGCATTAGCTGCCAGGGCAATAAGCTCTATCTAATAATGTATAGGTAAAGTTTATTATAAGAATAGAAGTTATAATTAATCTAGGATAAATTGAATTGTTTTGTTTAGATACGGGCTCCGATGTGGTTGATAAAATTGTTTATTTTTTGTATGTTCTCTTTAGTAGGTATCTTGAGGAGATCGATCCAATTGGTGTTGAATTATTGATTCCTGGCTGTTCCCAGAGCAGGGAAGAGTGAGAATAAATGTTGTAGAGAGAGGTTGTCCCCACATAGTTGGCATGTTGGCGGAGGTTCGCCTTTCAAGAGTTGTTCGTGTGTTACAGCTGTGTGACCCAGTCGTAAATGTGAAAAGTTTTTGTATTTGCTTGTTCCAGAGGCCAGAAGGGTATTTGGGGGCTGCGAATTCTCTATTGACAAGTGTGTAATGGTGGTGATTATAAATAAGCCAGTCATGTTACGATTTTGAACGGAGTTGACGTCTTATTGCCGCTTGCATGTCTTTCTTATCTAAAGTAGAGTAAATAGTGACAGGTGCGGTGGCTGCTGATCTAGCCGCATTATCGGCCAATTAGTAAGTTTCGGATATGATTGGTTGTGTTGGAGCTGGATGAGGGATTCTGAACCGCTTTAAGGACGGATTTACTATCGGTTCATATAAGTGTCTTGTGATTATTTAGTAAAGGCATCATTATTGCACTTCGAATCGTAGCCGCTTCTGCAGTGAAGACTGATGCGGGGCGGGTAATGTTTGTAATTTGAGGGTGTGCCAGTTGTGTCAACCACAGCATAACTAGCTGGGCCGTTATTGGTTTTAGAGCCATCCGTATACCAAATGGTCCAGTTGTTCGCTTCATAATGCATTTTACGCTCTTGGAAGATGGATGCGTATACGTCTTTTGGGGTGTTACTCTTTGCATACCTGCGATGGTGAGGTCGCACGAGGTATTCTTATTATTAAATATGAATTTGAGTATACTTATATATTTTGTCCCGTGCGAAAGAAAACCTCACTACGCCACTGTGTAGTTGCTCTTTGTATAATTTAAATTATTATAATTTCCCTATGCATTAATTCTGCAATAACATCATATCGTAATGAACGCCCACGCTTTTATTCACAGTAATAGAAACACCTTCATTTTAATTATACTTAAAAAAAAATAAATGTAAGGCGCGATAACCTCCGAAGAGATCTAAGGCCGAGCTTCTCTTCCAATTTGCGTCGTGCTCCTCTTGATTTTCCCTACAAAATTGGCCGTAGGTCCCCTACATGTTTTATGCCGACTCCGAACGGCATCTGCAAGGCAGATGAGTTTTCACTGAGAGCTTTTCATGGCAGAAATACACTCGGAGCGCTTGCCAAACACTGTCGAGGGGCGACCCCGCTTAGACAAATTTTCTTCTAATTGTAAAACCTTATTTCTAAAATTTTGATGTTGCTTTTCCCGGGGTGCGAACCCAGGGCATACGGTGTGGCAGGCGGAGCACGCTACCATCACACCACGGTGGCGTATTTATACTTTATATTGTATTATTAAGATAGTTTTCATAAAAAAGCCTTTTTAAAACTTTTTTATTCTTTTTATTTATATCTTTTCATTTATTCCATCTGCTGTCATTTTCTTTATACTGATCGACTTGGACTCTCCTTAGCACTTTTGTGCTCAATTTCGTAATGACTCGTGTTTTTAAACGGTTTTTTTAGCTTGCCTTGGCATGCTGGTTGGTTGGCTGGCTGGCTGGCACGAACTTTGTAATTGAAATTTAAGTAACTACCAGATAAGCTTGAAACTTGGAATATAGTTCAGACCCCGATGACAATGCAATAATACGAAAAAAAATCGACGCTAGTTGGCGCAAGGATCGAAATATTCACAAAAATCGTATTTGTGGTCCGATTAAATAAAGACTAAAACTTGAAAATAAAATAATTAAAAAAAAAGTTAAGTTAAACGGCTTTATTGAAAACAATACTTACATAAAGTAATAATAATACTAAAACCTAGAAAATGATTAGGTAGGTCCTAGGTACTAGTCATCACACTCCTCATCAATCTAGGGCGTTGATCAGACAATTAAATAAAAGCGTTGGACGCGTGAAATTTCTAAAAATGTGAGGCGTAGCTTAACGTTATTAAGGTTCAGTTGGTCTTACCTATGACTATCAATAGAAATTTTACGCGTTCAACGCTTTTATGTAATTGCTTGATCAACGCCCTAGATAATGAGCAGTGTGATGACTAGTACATAGGACCTACCTAATTATTTTCTAGCTTTTAGTATTATTAGCCGTGTTTTTTTATATACGCGTATACGTTTACGTTTGCGCGTGAAAAAAGCATAACCTCGCTTAGATAATGCTTAGCAGACCCATCTAGCGGCAGTGGTTAAATAACTAGCTACAGCCACAGGGTGTACCGAAAAGCGGAGACACAACCCTCTGATGGCCATAGGGTATAGGATAGGATAGGTTAGGTGGTAGCTGCCCTGATAAGGATAGCTCACTTGGACAACACGAAGGTCCGTTGTGATACCACATACACCAAAAATAACGGTGACCTAGATCCAGCTACTTAGAGAATCGTTGGGTAGCAACGATAAAGCTCCGAATGATACCGATCTCAACTTTGGATATATCCTCGGGAGATCCAAGTGAGTCGCGACCGAAATACTTTCGCCTAATTCTGGCAAAAGCTGGACAATCAAGCATAAAGTGATTTGGTGATTCCATCTCATCATCCTCCATACAGCTGCAGCAGGATGGAGTTTCCAGTATATTGAGACGTACCGCATGGATACCCATGGGACAGTGCCCTGTCAAAACCCCAATGACCATTGATAGGTGAGCCTTAGTGAACCCAATTATTTCAGCAGACCTGCCATCCACTTTCGGCCAGAAAGATCTTGCTACCCTGCAAGACGTGGTATCCGCCCAACGTTTGCTGAGCTGATTCGAGGCCCAGCTATGGAGGAGCAATCCCACAGGTGGCCAGCGGGATCCCGAAGTCCCTACAGCCATCTTCATCCGGTTCAGTTGTACCGATGCGGGCTAAGAGATCCGCTTGACAGTTACCCGGGATATCACTATGGCCCGGGACCCAGATAATCTTAATTGTAAAATAATTCGATGCAATCGCAAGCGAGGTCAGGCACTCCCAGACCAACCTCGATCGCACTGTAGTTGAGCTCAAGGCCTTGATAGCCGATTGGCTATCAGAGTAGATGTTAAATTCCCTAACCGTGGTAGCACTGGATAGCATTCCATCCACCGCATCCTTAATCGCAGCAATTTCCGCTTGGAATACACTGCAGTGATCAGCCAACTTAAACTTGCGGCTTAAAATTAGCTCTTAGACCCCCCCACCAACCTTTCCATCCAGCTTTGACCCATCCGTGAACAAGTTAACCGGTCCCATGCCCCAGATAATTCCTCTTCCCCAATCCTCTCTCTCTGGAATAACTGGGGTGAAGGTTGTATAGGGAGCTGTTATCGGCATACAGTAGTCCGTTCTGTCCGGGATGAAGTCGAAACTGGTAAGAAGGCTAGAGTGTCCGCGGTCAGAAAGTCTATATCCCATATCACGAAGCCTGACCAACGACCTTGCCGCGGCCGCCTTTCCCGCAATATCTACTGGGTATATGTTCAGCATGACGTTCAGTGCCAAGGTAGGCGTTGTTTCTGAGAGCGCCACTGATACCGATCAGCGCCGTCCGTTGGACTGACACTAACATTTTGGAGGTGCTCGCCGTGTCCAGTGCTTTCCACCAGACCAGCACCCCATATAGCAGAATCGGTTTGACCACCATCTCATAAAGCCAGTGTACTATTCTTGGCGAGAGTCCCCATCTCTTTCCGATAGCTCCTCTGCAGCAGTACAAGGCAATGGCGGCCTTCCTGGCACGATCTTCCACATTGGGTCTCCAGGACAGTTTCTTGTCCAAAACAATCCCCAAATATTTAACCCTATCAGAAAGTACCAACGGTACCCCTCCAATCGAGGGAGTTCTGAAATCGGGCACCTTATATCTTCTCGTGAAAAGGACCAATTCCGTTTTTCCCGGGTTGACCGCCAATCCACATGATTCAGCCCACCCAGCCACAGTATCCAGGTAGCCCTGAAGAACATCGCGCAGGGCGCCCAGAAATTTGCCTCTGACTAGGATAGCGAGGTCATCTGCATAGGCAACCACCCGACAACCATTGGCTTCCAGCTCCACAAGAAGCTCGTTGAATACCACAACCCAGAGGAGAGGAGATAGGACACCCCCGTGCCCCCTGCACACCTTCCTCTTAATTATGGCCCCTCCCCACTCCGCTGCGACAATTCTGCCGCATAGAAGTTTGCTGATAAATTCAACCAGAGCCGCCTCGACTCCTAAACCCACCAGAGCTCTTTCGATTGACCCCGGTAAGACATTGTTAAAGCTCCCTCGATGTCTAGAAAGGCACCCAGAGCATACTCTTTGTGTTCTAGGGACCCCTCTATTTGCTTTACAATCGAATGGAGAGCCGTTTCCGTCGATCTGCCCTTGCAGTACGCATGTTGTGAAGCCGACAGTAACCCCCGAGGTATCCTTTCCCATAGGGTATAACATATAGCTAAATCAGTTGCGATGAATTGTGCACACATAGAATACATAGAATTAGTTCATCTGAGTATAATGCGTATTGAAATTTAGTAGTACACATTTTATGCGCAGCAATTTCAGAAATAAGGTTTTTATATTAGAAGAAGATTTTTCTAAGCGGTGTCGCCCCTCCGCAGTGTTTGGCAAGCGCTGCGGGTGTATTTCTGCCATGAAAAGCTCTCAGGGAAAACTCATCTGCCTTGCAGATGCCGCTCGGAGTCGGCATAAAACATGTAGGTCCCGTCCGGCCAATTTGTAGGGAAAATCAAGAGGAGCACGACGCAAAATGGAAGAGAAGCTCGGCCTTAGATCTCTTCGGAGGTTATCGCGCCTTACATTTATTTATTTATTTAAAGTTTGACGCTTAGCACTCCATATAAAGTTTAAGCGTATAGACGTTTACGTGTAAAAAAACACACGGCTATTATTACTTAATGTAAGTATTGTTTTCAATAAAACCGTTTAACTTAAATTTTTATTTTTTTTATTTTATTTTTAAATACAATTAAAATTAGATCGATTTAATTAGAACGATTTAAGCTTTTCTACCAAATTCGATATTTTCAACAAGCGTCATACAATGATTCCGAAAAGATCTACTTTACAAGAAAGATTACGTCGCAATGAGTCTATGCGAGGCAACAAAAACTACTATCACCAATGCTGTGGGCGCTCGCCATTAACCAACTGCTTAGGCGGTTCGACACGGGACCAGTCAAACTCGTCGTCATATGCAACCAACATACAACTTTCTGCTACATCAAGCGCTTCGGAAAGACGGAAAAAACTGATCTAGTATTGTAATATATAATATTGGAAATATAATGTCCCTAAGACTAGGCCTAAGCCGGGAGTGATAACCCTACAAGAAAACAACAACACAAAATAACTATGAATTATGCTGGATGGTAAATTGCCGTGGAAAGAGAGCGGCTGAATTTTTTTAACCATCTTAAAATATGTGTTGCAGAGTTTTTCTCTTGACTGTGAAAAACATTCCAATTATTTGGTGAAAAAGATGTGGCTTGGTCCAGGATGGGCTCAAAAAACATAAATTAAGAGGCCGCTACTGACGGTGTATATACTTTTAATTTTCTTTAAATAATGATATCGACGCAATTTTTCATACCTTTTTGCAATTCCAGCGGACATAAACTACTAATTTACAAAAAATAAACGCTCCCACAAATTGGTCAACATACATTCAACGGTTCGGATAACGAAATGAAACCCCCATCAATACCCAGATTTAAAAAACACATTATAGTCCGCAATTTGTTGGATATGTCGGTTAGATGTTGAGGTATAGAAAAGGTGGCTTTATCTTTCAGTTATCCTCATATTAAAATCTTCATCCCTCGACATCAACATACCCTATTAATTAACTATCGATATTAACAAGTAAGGAAGTCTAAGTTCGGGTGAAACCGAACATTAGATACTCAGCTGTACACTTGAAATGCTGTTGCTGTTTGTTTTGCGTGCTTAATAGTGTTACAGGGCTGCGCAATAATACATACTAGTATCGCCTGTGGTCGAAATTCGACGTGTATTTTTTTCAACTCAGTCTATGCATCAAGTGTTGGAAATATAGCAGACTGGTCTAACCTACTTAACTTTTTCTGTAAAATTTTGAATTTTATCTAAGACTTTGTACTTTTTGATTGTATTTTCTTAAATTTTCTACAAACTTTTCACATGTAATTATAACGTTTTGGTATGGAGCTCCTTAAACAAAAATATAAAAATTATGTAAAATCAAAAGAAATTGACATAGAATTATGGTGAAATTACTTGAAATTAAGTGAAGTGAACAAACAGTTCCATATAAAAACGCAATAAGTGCACTTAGACTTTTTTCCGGGTTTTAATGTGATCATTGTGGAAATATGAAGATTCTAATCTTCGGATAGAGCACTTATATAATTTGTCCAAAGATGGCGCGCTTTTGTGCAAGAAAGTAAATATCGACATTTGGAGAGATTGTTGGATTTACAAAAAACTTTTTCTATTAATTATAAACAAATAGACTAATATTTGTTAACAAAAATAGACCTATACACTGCGGCTGATCTATACGAATCGATTCATATCACTTTTATATGATTTTACGTATGCTAACTATGCGAAACCGCCTGTCAATTGTTTGTATGGAAATTTTGTTATCGTATTAATATATAGATAGTGGGTAATATACTGCCTACACAATACGGCCGCCATGATGCCGGTTGCCGTTTTGCCCTAAAATCAAAAACGTTTTTGGGACGTTTTTTTCATTTAATATACAACGTGAAATTTTCCGATTCAGTCAAGTTGCATTTAAATAATAATAACCTAAGTTGAAATAAAAGAATATATAATAAAATAAAATAAGAAATAAAATAAATTAGCATAAAAAACAATATAAAAAATTTAATGTTATATTTTTGTAACTGTTCAGAATAAGACGTACTTTATCTAAAATGAGGATTAAATCTGCAAATGCAAAAACATTTTGGGGCAAATTTGCCATTAATTGTTATAAATAAGTTAGTTAGTTTCAACAAAAATTAACTCATTATTTGCGATTTCATGTTTTTTTGTAAACAACTAAAATAAAAAACAAAGAATCTGTTAAATAAAGACTTATGTATTTACGTGTAAGTGAAATTTGCCACAAAAAATGGGCAGAAATTAATTCTATTCAAGATTTTTTGGTACGCTACAAATTATTTTGGAACAATTATTTAGGATTTTGGTAGAGGCTATTATAGGTAAGTTGCAACAATGGGAAACCATGTTTTAATCTTTCACACTTATGTAGGTTTGTGTCTTAGAGCACTTACATAATTTGTCCAAAGATGGCGCGCTTTTGTGCAAGAAAGTAAATATCCAAATTTGGAGAGATTGTTGGATTTACAAAAAATTTTTCTATTAATTATAGACAAAAAGAGTAATATTTGTTAACAAAAATAGGCCTATGCACTGCGGCTGATCTATACCAATCGATTAATATCACTTTTATATGATTTTACGTATGCTAACTATGCGAAACCGCCTGTCAATTGTTTGTATGGAAATTTTGTTAGCGTATTAATATATAGATAGTGGGTAATATACTGCCTACACAATACGGCCGCCATGATGCCGATTGCCGTTTTGCCCTAAAGTCAAAAACGTTTTTGGAACGTTTTTTTTCATTTAATAAACAACGTGAAATTTACCGATTCAGTCAAGTTACAATTAAATAATAATAACCTAAGTTGAAATAAAAGAATATATAATAAAATAAAATAAGAAATAAAATAAATTAGCATAAAAAACAATATAAAAAATTTTATGTTATATTTTTTAACTTTTTTTTTGTTCAGTATAAGACGTACTTTATCTAAAATGAGGATTAAATCTGCAAATGCAAAAACATTTTTGGGCAAATTTGCCATTAATTGTTATAAATAAATTAGTTAGTTTCAACAAAAGTTAACTCATTATTTGCGATTTCATGTTTTTGTAAACAACTAAAATAAAAAACAAAGAATCTGTTAAATAAAGACTTATGTATTTACGTGTAAGTTAAATTTGCCACAAAAAATGGGCAGAAATTAATTCTATTTAAGATTTTTTGGTGCGCTACAAATTATTTTGGAACAATTATTTAGGATTTTGGTAGAGGCTATTGTAGGTAAGTTGCAACAATGGGAAACCTTGTTTTAATCTTTCACGCTTATGTAGGTTTGTGGCTTAGATCACTTACATAATTTGTCCAAAGATGGCGCGCTTTTGTGCAAGAAAGTAAATATCCAAATTAGGAGAGATTGTTGGATTTACAAAAAACTTTTTCTATTAATTATAGACAAATAGAGTAATATTTGTTAACAAAAATAGGCCTATGCACTGCGGCTGATCTATACGAATCGATTAATATCACTTTTATATGATTTTACGTATGTTAACTATGCGAAACCGCCTGTCAATTGTTTGTATGGAAATTTTGTTAGCGTATTAATATATAGATACATACATATGCTTCTATTCTGAACTAATTTTAGCGTATTAATATATAGATACATACATATGCTTCTATTCTGAACTAATTTTCGTTTAAAAGAATCAAAAGGATACAGAGGCTAACGACAATGACCTTGAGCGGGTAATAATGCAGTTTCCCTCAGATATGGGGATTTCCCTACTTTCCCTAAACATAAACACACAAGTGCCATTGTACTAAAAAGCGTCATTACAAAAAAATTTTTACTAGAAATAGCGTATTACCTGCATCTACGCACTTTTACAAAATCTTTTATATAAAAGAAAGCGATTTAACGATTTAGTCCATTTTTACTGAAAATATTTCCTGTTAAAAGGCATACATGTGCGGCAAATTATTCGTCGTACAGCTATGGCCCCAGAAACGTTGGGAAATGCATTGTAAGAAAGGGACAGTGCCACGCCCATTTTTCAAGATTTGAATTTTTTCCCATTTCTTGTTATAATGGAACAAAATACGATTGGTACAAAACTATTTTTCGCTAAGATTTAACTTTTATTTTTGCCTACGGCCCTTTTTAAAGTCATTTATATAAAAGTAGGCGTGGTCCTTGACCAATCTTATCCATTTTTACTAGAAATATTTCCTGCTATAAGGAAAATATGTATGTGTACAAAATTTCATTACGATATGTACATTTTTCTTCGAGTTATGGCTCCCGAAACATTGAAAATTGTTTAAACAAAAAAGGGGCAGTGCCACACACATTTTCAAAAATTTTTAATGGTATATTTCAATTTAGAAAGTAAAATTCTATTGATACAAAGCTCTTTTTCGCTAAGATATAGCTTATTATTCTCGTCCACAACCCTTTTAAAAATCTTTTATATAAAAGTGGGCCTGGTCCTTGACCGATTTCGTTAATTTTCTTCAAATAATTTCTTATAGTAAAGGCAACCTCTCTGCCGAATTTTGTTACAATAGGTTTAACGATTTTTGATTTATGATTAATAATATTTGAAAAAATGATTTTATCACAAGTGGGCGGCGCTACGCCCATTTTAAAAAATTGTTTCAAATTTGTATCAAGAGTCTCAATATCAGTCCACACGTCAATTTTCAACATTCTACGTGTATTGTTTACTAAATGATCAGGTTTTTTGTCTTTACCACAATGTTATATGTATGCATAGAAAGTGGGCGTGGTTATCATCCGATTTCGCTCATTTTCAGTACCAATCTATTCTGGGTCCAGATAAGCTCGTGTACCAAATTTGGTGAAGATATCTCAATATTTATTCAAGTTATCGTGTTAACGGACAGACGGGCGGACGGACATGGCTTAATCAAATTTTTTTTTCGACACTGATGATTTTGATATATGGAAGTCTATATCTATATCGATTCCTTTATACCTGTACAACCAACCGTTATCCAATCAAAGTTAATATACTCTGTGTGCAAAGCACGCTGAGTATAAAAATACAGGTGTACGTATGTAAACAAATTTTGAAGTTAAACCACAACAGAGGCAACTTTAGCAGGAACAAATAGTTTAGGTTTTTTTTAAGATGAGTTTCGTCGGCTTCTTATCGGTATCTAACCGATACCGTCAAGTCAATGTTTTATTATCAGAGTATTATTGATAGCGAATTCTTATCGGCGAGTTCTCGATTTGCCATTTGCCTGCTATCGATTTTTTATCAGCTTGTGGTCGTCTTCTATTGGTTCTTATCGGCTTGTTATCAATGGGTTGCACATGTTTGATCGATTTTATATTAAGGGAGCTCAGTATTTTGTGCAAATGGTCTATCATACACTAAAAAAATACACGCCTATGCATTTGCTACATCATGGCAAATACGCAAAAACCAAACCAACAGCTGTCAAAACAAAACAAAATATGCAAAGAAAAAATTGAAAATAAAAAAGTTGTTCACGATCCCCATGATGTAATAATAAAGGTGATGTCAACAACATAACCTCACTTTTTCGGCAGCTCTAAATGCCAATATTTACGTGTATTTCAAAAGTAATAAATTTGGATTGCTTAATTTTTCGTACAAATTCTTCAAATAAATTAGTTTTCTGCAAAATTTTGTCTATATTCTGTTAGGGAATACAAAGTTACGTTAATCTTTTTAGCTAAACAATTCTAGTAACGGCTTATATAGTTATAATATTTCTAAACGTATAGTAAAATCTACTACGATGGTAGTAAAACTCAAAGGCAGTTCTGTATGATAGACAACCCTCTAAATTATGCGTGCCGAACTTGTCAGAATAAGGGAAAACGTCAACGGGATGAGAAGACCTGAATATTCATTTCATCATGCACGATCCCTAGCTTTCATTTGCTGTAGCAACGTTTCCAACATCAAATACACAAATTCTGAACTCCCTTTTTGAAGTTTCATCCGTATCTGTTTTTAAAGAAACCGATGAGTCGATGTTAACAAATCGATAAAAATACTGGTAACACTCTGATTAGAAATCTATAAAAACTCAATAACTTTTTGATAACACTCCGATAGGAAATTGGTAAAAATTTGATAACATTTTGATAACATATCGATAAGGTCGAATCAAACCATGAATATCGATAACCTTTCGCTGATAAATCGATAGTTTTTCGATAACAAACCAATTACTCGTGGGGTAAAATCGATTTAATTTTTCTTATTTTTATATTTTAATTTATTTAAATATATTTTATTTTTATTTTATATTCTAATTTATTTAATTTTCGTTTATTCTGATCTCTTTTATTTTATTTCGCTTCGTTTCATTTTATTTTATATTATTTTATATGTTATATTTTATTTTAATTTATTCTGGTCTTTTTTATTTTATTTTGTTATATACTTTATTTTATTCGACTTTATTCTATTTTACTTTATTTTATTTTATTCAATTTTAATTTAATTGTTAAATTTTTTTCTTTGCTTGCACTTTTATATTTCATTTAAATCTAACCAGATACTGTACAAACACGTTACAATCAACAAAATCCTACAAAACGGAACAAATGTGAACTGAAACCCGTACACCTAATCACGTGCGTTGTTGTTGTAAACACTCCTTGCCTGTTCATCTCCTACAGAACAGCAGTGTATACATCTATTCGTGCACCGGCATGCAAAAAAGTGTATATGCGCAGTCTTTAAATTATATGCAGGTGAAGTGCCTTGAGTTGCTATGTGATTTGGCTTATATCAACCACGTACATTGTTCTCACATTAAGCTACATTGTAGTGACTATACTTACGCCCTCATTGCTCATTACGCAACACAGCTTACCAATAACACACACTGTGCCTATGCTTACACATTCTCTTAAGCCGTGGTTACTCACGAACGTACGTAGAAAAAACGTGTCAGCTGACACGACCTATCTTATGAGTGTGCAATGTAAACGAAAACTCACCGACGTGCAACGCCCGTACGTACGTAGCCCGGAACGTAGAAATCAAAACAATTTTGATTTCTTCCGTAAGAACGTGTCAGCTGATCGCTCTCTCACTAGACAGAGTTGCCCAGTAAACTTTTGTGCGCTAATTTTTGACCGTTTGCAGTCTTCTACAAAAACACCTAATTAAAGTTTGAAAAATTGTGAAAATAATTCGAAATAATTATGTAAAAGTGCAGATTAGAAATATGTAATCTATTTATATATAATTAATATTAATTCCAGCCTTTTACAACATCAAAAATTAAATTGGAAAAAGTTGATGTTTCCATAAACATGCATGCAAAATGGTCAATGGCAATAGTGCTTATCTGTAAACAATACACACACAAATATGTTATGTACATGTACACAGACGCACACAATGATTCCTACGGGCTTGAGAGTTCGGTCAAACGTGCTTCGTACGACAAACGGCCGTACGTACGGCACACGTCGGTGGGTAATTGCCCCATTATACTTCATACAGTACATATACCATATAGCACACACTATGCCTCCATTTACAATCCACATACAGTCAGTGACAAAAGAAAGTGTACACACGCCTAATGTAAAAATGTTAGCTCTACTTATGAGTTTCCCGTGCGACACAGTCAAGCATATTATAGGTTTTGAAAATTATATGTAATTCTGTTAAATTTAATTGTAAAACAAGAACAAAGCTTTTACAACAAAAAAGGCTGTGGACGAAAAAACCGTAAATACTTCAAATTTTTGGTGTCAAAAGAAAGTGTACAAATTGGGGTTAAAGTGTTGGCGAGGAAAGAAGCCGTTATACCCGTTACACAAATGCCGGCTTTGGATAGCCGGCAACTTAAATTAACAACGTGAGGTGTTTGGGTATTCGCGATCTTTGTTATATTGGCAGAACATTTTTCTCAATGAAAAAAAAATGTCTATCAACATTCGCGAACATCATTAAGGAAAAGCCTTTCACCAAATTGGAGATGTTATTATTATAGTAGTCTGTTAAAATCCAATACAACATATTTCTCTCAGTGTAACTCCAGTTACACTTCATATTGATGACTCTCATTATTGTTAACTAAACATTTCTTTAGTTCTGAATAAACCACACATTGAATTATATCGTCGTTACTTTTACTCTGCCAACAAATGGTTATGGGCCCAGAGTTCGTTAGTTCGTTGCTCAATTACTTAAATTATACAATTGGAAAAGAACGAAACGAAAATTTGTAATTTAATTAAATAAAAAGCGTTAGTCGCGTTTAATCACAAAATAAAAAATATAATAAGATGAGTGCGTCGGGTCTCTACGCGATTGAAAAGTTAAATGAAAATAATTATTCATCTTGGTCCGTCCAGATGAAAAGTGTATTAATTCATAATGAACTTTGGGCGGTAGTTTCTGGAAAGCTAATAAAGGATGAAACGAGTGAGGAATCAAAAGCCGCATATGAAGCCAAAGACGAGAAGGCACTAGCAACAATTATATTTTGCCTGCATGCATCGCAACTCAACTACGTAAAGCATAGCAATTCATCGGCTGAGGCATGGAATACCCTTCAAGATATATACCAACGCAGAGCACCGGCTAGAAAGGTCACCTTGTTCAAAAAACTAATGGCGTTAAAACTACAGGAAGGTGGCAGTATGTCTGTCCATATAAATGAATTTACTAACATAATCGAAATGCTTGCCCAGGTTGACACCACTTTGACGGACGAGATTTTGTGCATTATTTTGTTGTCTAGTTTGCCAGAGTCATACGACAATTTCGTCGTTGCAATTGAGGCACGCGAATCCTTTCCAGCGCTCAGTACATTGAAGGTGAAATTAATTGAAGAAGGTGAGCGACGATTGGAAAAAAGTGATGTTAATCCCAGCAACGGTAATATGGCATATTATGTGGGAAGGTCAAAGAAGTCAAATGAGAAGGCTAGTAATATTAAGAAAAAAGATAAGAAAACCTTAAAATGTTATAACTGCGGGCAGCGTGGCCACTATGCATTTGAATGTAAAAAGAAGAAAGAGACA
>JARSSU010001069.1:0-14858 GCA_029619165.1 Eurosta solidaginis | reverse complement strand
GAAAATAATCTTATCCCGTTCGTAATCTCCAAATAATCGCTGTATAAGATAAGAAATATATAGTGAAACAGATGTACATACCTAAAACGATTTTAATATAAATATAAAAATAAATAACATAAACTAAAATAATAAACTATGAATTTTCTTTGAACGATCGGTGTATGGGATATATTTATATATAGCTCCGATCGAAAATGATTTTTTCAAGGCAATCTTCTATGATATATTAAAATAATATCACAAGTTTAACGTTTTTATTGGGAAATTAAGGGAGAAATTGCCAAAACTTTCTATCTGAACGATCGGTTGTATGGGGGATATATACTATATATAGCTCCGATCAAAGTGATTTTTTCAGAAAATCTTTTTTGATATATTAAAATATATATCACGAGTTTCAAGTTTATACTTCTAAATTAAGGGAGAAGTGGCCAAAAATCTTTCGATCTGAACGATCGGTTGTATGCTATACTATATAGACAGCTCCGGTCAAAGTGCATTTTCAGAGAAATCTCTATGATATATTAAAATATATATCACCGCGTTCACGTTAGACTTACTAAACATTGCGACAGGAAGACCGAAAATCGTCTTTTCTGAACGATCGGTTGTATGGGAGATATACTGTGTACAAGTGATTCCGATCTACTGGATCCGACAAATGTCGAATATAATACCAAAAAGCATCCTGTGCCAATATTCATGGAGATACTCTCACAGTTCTCGAGGGACTAGTTTGAGCGTTCAAACAGACAGACGACGGACAGTTACGGACAGACGGACATGGCTATATCACTCAGTGAGCGTCGCCCTGAGCAATTCGGATATTTAATGGTGAGTCTATCTTCTATATTTCTCAACGTACAAACATCGGTCCAAAGTAATATAACATTTCATATTCATGAAGGTAAAAAGCGACAATTTTTCGCTAGATATCGCATACGATCGGATATCAAGATTCACTATCGGAAATCGTGGTGATAGACTTTCAAGTAACTTCCCAGTTATGCTTAAACATGGTTTCGATGGAAAGGAAAAAGTAAGAAAGATATTTGGAAATTATGAGATCGTATGTTGCGTAAGCTTTCGTGAGCTAGTAACCAGTCGACAATAATGGAAAAAATGTCCGCTTGGCGACGCACGCATCGACATATTAGGAAATTTTCAAGTTTACGCAAATTCTGGATGAGGCACGCATTGCTGATAGTTATTGGAAATGTCTTTAAAATTGTTATCGTGTCAATGATTATTGCGTTGACCGATTTAATCCCATGACATGTAATAAATAGAAGAAAATTTCTGCTGGTGCGCATGGATGATGATATTTAGAATATCCTCTACATTCTGAGCCTTGATATCGATTGTGATGTAAAAAACTCATTTGTGAGGGCAATGTGTTCGGAGTGGTGGCGCTCGTTTCGAGACATTAGTTATAAAATTGTTCAAAATATAGGAATCTGGGAACGACTAAAATACATAGACACACTGCCTTTATATAAATAGTAGACAAAACTTCATGAGCTCACATACCAAGCAAAATAAGTTCATTCTGCATATAATCCTAATCTACAGTACGAATTGTGTAAAGCAGCGTCATTATTTTATACGGCTGCAATATGTCGATGACTGCATAAAGTACGTCAAGCTCAGGAAGATTTTCTTACCATCGCCAGCTCGACGTAGCAGATAATGTCAATTTTAGAATACTATGATGTGTACACCACTGTGACTCACAGTAGTATGGGAGAGTAGCAAGTTCTATGTAAAAAGCATTTCTCAATCATCAGCATTATGAATGACGACTTAATCCATAACGATTCGCCGTTCGTAACATAATCACACGCCAACGTAGCCATATTTCGCGACAACTGTCACGCTGACGAGCACAATAGAAGGGCAAGTCTCTTCCATCTCGCCGTCGGCGTCACGAACAGAACTATCTATCTTCTGAGAGACTTTCGCTCGTAAACACCCTAAAGCCAACTCATCCTACTCTCGGCACACTGCTCATATTCTGAGCCATCTTGTTGCCGGCCACACGTGGTGTGATGGTAGCGTGCTCCGCCTACCACACCGTATGCCCTGGGTTCACACCCCGGGCAAAGCAACATCAAAATTTTAGAAATAAGGTTTTTCAATTAGAAGAAAATTTTTTCTAAGCGGGGTCGCCCCTCGGCAGTGTTTGGCAAGCGCTCCGGGTGTATTTCTGCCATGAAAAGCTCTCAGTGAAAACTCATCTGCCTTGCAGATGCCGTTCGGGGTCGGCATAAAACATGTAGGTCCCGTCCGGCCAATTTGTAGGGAAAATCAAGAGGAGCACGACGCAAATTGGAAGAGAAGCTCGGCCTTAGATCTCTTCGGAGGTTATCGACGCCTTACATTTATTTTTTATTTTTATACCTGCGAACAGCTAATAGATGAGCGACTTGTATACCTGATATTTGTTTCTCGAGAGAGGACTTAGCTTTAAATTTATTTCTCAGTCTAAATGGAAATCGACACCGCAAATAACACGGCCGTCCAATACGGTCTGAAAGAGACACTTTGAGTAAAGGACTAAATAAATTTCCAATTTAAATTTTTCACGTCCTTAAAACGCTTAAAATCTCATAACAACAAAGTTCTTTTCAAATATCTATATAAAAATAGAAAAAGCATGATGAGCTCTAAACACTAAATATAGAATCGCTGACTTCTACCTGCCAGTAAATCACGTACAGCTTAAGGCATCACTTGAAGAGCGCATTTTGTACAAACATTTACTTCATGCTGCCTGCTATACATGCAAGACCTGCCCAAAAGAACATACACCATAGCGAAGAACTATAAAATCATACAACTAAGCACGGAAGCTATACCGAAAAGGAACACTAAAGATGACACGATGTCGAAGACGGTTTTTCTATGTAGAATAAAAAATACGAGGAAGAAAAACCATTTCAAAATAATTCAAACCGATGAATGTATACAATATCTCCGTCAATTTCTTTGCAGACAAACAGCTTCGGCGTTGTTCATCTTCAGTCACCTAGCCTAACCTACCCTGCCGGAACGATCAATATTAAAAAAGAATACAAAAAGCCCTTTTTTCATTCTATAAGACGACTGAAAGTTATACTTGCCAAGATAACGAAATTCCTTGTAAACATAAGAGCCCTTCTCCTTCGCCACAGGGATTGTACTGGATTTACTACATCTGCGATATAAAAATTCCCCGCAAGCATCTACATTGCTCCTGTTGCATTTTCCATCTGTTGCAATCAACTTATTGGCGCTCTTTCTTCTTCTTATTCATAATCTTTTTGCGCTGCGGGCCATAACGCTTGTCCGAAGCATTTATATTGCACTATCGCTTCTACCGCTGTGTATGGTATTTATGCATATTTTTCTATTGTGACATTGAGATTTCTATCACTGATAATGACTTTTGTCATTGTTGCTATTGTTATTGCGAAAGTTGCAAGCCAAGCGATTGTAGTGTGTCTATATGTGGAATAATTGTTAGTGATGGCGGTTCAAGACATAACAGTTACTCTCCGAGCTGTTTTTGGTGCGGTAGATAATCTAAAGCCTATCCGAGGATATTAGAAGACAGTGGCTTACGTATTCGGAACATATGTGAGGCTGTATTGAATCAGGATTTTGGTTAGTGAACGACGTGACGTTACGATACGTACGCAGACGTAGATTCATTTTGGTAATTGTATGTATAGTTGCACTATTTTCCGTATTTCTTGTCAAATTTTTGTGCTTTGGGAAGCAGACCAGTTCTGCGGTGTGTTGGCGCATCTTCAGAGTAATTTTTCATAGGCAGAAGAAGCATTTTATTGAGATCTAAAAACGCTGTTTTGGGCTGGATCAGGGTATATTCAGTGCGAATTTCGCGTTTCTTTAACCAAATCTGGCAAACAGCTGAGCTTCGCTGCTCCAGCACCAGAACTTCCGTTTATATTGTATCTAGATACCGTCTCCTCTTCCTGCTTATGTTAGAAACCGTGTAGGTGGCTCTCTATAGCGACTCGGATCCTTTGCTTTGCATCCCCTGCTAATATATGCAGTGCGATTTAGATGGAAATGAGCTTACCACGGCAATAATAGTTAGTTTTGCAATATGATATTTTTTTGTTTTTCATTTCCCCCACCCCTTTAGAACATTTGCTATGAATGATTTGCTGAAAGCTTTGACCCTAATATACGTATAGTTTTTGCACTTACTGATGAATATCTATTAAAGATACCATGTGATTTTATGTTCTTGGTAATTTATAAAGCTCGCTTCTCGCAATGCGAGTCTGCGAAGGCAAGATAGGATAATAGGTGGTAAGAGGGAATGTGCTATTTTAATTTGGATTGTGATTGTTAAGAATGATATGGTTTCAGTAGGAAAACTATGTTAAGAAAAGTTTCAATTGTTATGCTCAACTTATGTAGGTCAGAAATAGTTCATTCGCCCTGCTTTTGAGGTGGTTCGAAACGCAGAGTTTAGAATGAAATGGGCGAGCAGCAAGATACTTGTAAACAGTAAATGGTATAAATTACTTAAAGAAATATAAATGTTTGCGGCTACGTAAGAGATTATATAACTAGTACAGATCTTGTTTAGATTGCAATTAAAGACTTATTGCATAGGCAGTTATAAGAAATCAGTTTATTGAGTGCGCAATGCCTGATTGTGAGATAAAACTATACTTCAGTCATCGGATATAGCAAACGCTTGAATTTAGATATTTCAATTACTAACGTAGATATTACTAGTCTAAGAACAGAAATTGTGTAGCGCATCCATATTCAGGTTGAAATAATTTATTTTGGCATACATTATTGGCAATTTAAACATCAACTTAATTTGTCGAAGCTAATAACATGCGAGCCCATAATTATGTATCCCTTCTAATATTCGTAGCAAGGCCAATCATGTTGATTGCATATCATTGCTTAAGCTGTATTATACGAATCATAAGCCGTTACGCTAATGTATATTTCATGTATGATTGACGATATGATTTTATGATCGTTATTTTATTACAATCAAATTGTAGCATAACGGTTATAGCTGCTTAAACGAATCTCATAATATATTACTCGTCGATCGCACTTTTACATGTATAGACAAGCGTGTCGTTTTCTTTGCATATATTTTTTCACTACAGGGAGTCTGAATGAGTAGAGTTCTGCCCTTCTTCGAGTGATCTCTTAGGAGACCCTAGAGTAGTGAAGTTTTCCAAAAATATAGAAATACTGTCATCATTTTCCTCATGCAACTATACTGTATAAAAGTAAACGTAATTTTTGCTATTTCTATTTTGTAGATAGGCTAGCGTTTCTATATCTTTATTTTATTGATGATTGGCGTGATTTACACCAATTTTTGCCGCATCATTCTTGAACCAGGATTCCGTTTGATGTCTGAATGAAAGTATTAGAGTGAAGATCGCTTAGTCGAATAATTAAAGTACTTCGGTTATAAACGCATAATTAACTGACTAACTGTCCGATGGATTCCTCAGAGAAAAACATTTTTTAGATTAAGGAGATTGTATGCGACTTGTTGCACGTTTTCTTATGCACCTTTAGTGGAGTTTGTGTATGTTTTACAGGCAAACTTAAGTATATAGCCCGTCGCATTAAATGGAGCAATTTTTCGTTAATCATTTTGTGAAATGACTTGTATTTTTTGGCCCTTTTGTTAATCGATATCGAATGATCGATTAACAACGATTGATTAACTCGATCAGAAAATAAACAGCACAGACGTATTTTCTGCTAGCATAATTCTGGTCAGTTGTTATGATTTTGGTTGTAGTATGCATTAGTCGTTAAACATTAGTTTTAAACTTATTAACATAATTGTTCATATCTTGGCTACACGGCCGAACAATGGCTTATTTTTGAGTTGTTGTCTATAATATAACAATAATCATTTAACCAGCTATTGTCATCTTTAAAATATCTGAAATATTGAAAAATTCAGCTATTTGTACTTACTTTTCGAGAAATTTATGTTGTGTAATCATAGAGAATATATGATAGTAATCATTCTGAAATTTGTGAGATTTTGTAATAACCTAGTGGGTTGTTTAATGCGGGATGAGAGCTTCAGTTAATTGTCATTAATAGATTTATTAAAAATATCAGCAATTGGAGATGGTCAATATTGGTTCATTTATATGATACTTTTTTAGTTATTTAATTATTTGATGACAATATAAAAATAATCACTGACATACTCTTGTGGTATGGTCATTGAATCTATCTAGAGACATTTGAGGAATAAAAAATTATGGACTCTTATTGAATCATGCAAAACAAATGGAAATGGCCATAGCTATTATTCAGCTGTGACTTAATTAAATTATTATAAATAATCAGAAAATTTTAATGGTACCCCAAATAATTGGTTTATATACGTTTTTTTTATTTATTTGAAAGATATAAGACCTAATTGGCACAACTTTTGTGAATGCCTATTGCAAATCGCTCAAGAAATAGCAGCTTATAAATAGAAGACAAATATCGCGCGCGTTATGATCATTAAAAAACAACATAAATATTAAATAAACTATGGCCATGCGATGCAATAATCATGGGTCCTGATTAATATGTATTTATTAATTGAATTAACTTTTGTGTGAAAAAGTTTAGTTTTCAAATATTAGCAAACATAAAATTGTAGATGCGATTCTGATATTTTCACTGCAATTTATTTTGATAGATAATCTGGGCTGTTTGTTGTTGTTTTTAGTTTTAAAAAAGAATTAAATTCTAAAATGCATGGCTTATGTCTTAGTCGTCAATTGCTACTTGAAATTGACTCATGCAACTCATCAGCTAATGAGTAGAATAGTCCACCTTAGATTGAGATTTAATTCGATATTTTTTAAAGTCGCTGTTTTTTTGCAATGCAGGGATAAGTTAATCTCGCTGCCACTAGTACATTATTATGAAATATTAAGCGGATAATTGGAAAGGATAAATAATATGTTTCAGGACTATTTTATATTATTTGATTATTTGAGAAAATATAAAAATGAATTAAATTACCATATTTTGAAAGACTTAATAAAAGCTAATATTGTCAATTAATCTTAAATAATCAAGCACTAATTGCGTTAAATAATTGATTAAATATTTTTTGGGGGAAAAAAAAAAAAAAAAAAAGTGCTAGGCTGTTTAATCATTGCATAGAGTATATTAAATGTAATCATTCTGATTCTCGAGCAATTTTATATAATTCTGCTGTGTCCTTTTTTATAATGGCAGGGATTTGCGTAAGTCATGTGACTTTTCTCTGTAAAAATATCTCCAAAGTTCATGTTATCGGGCATTGGGCGAAGGCTCATTTTTGCGCATCATCTTCCGATATGTGGGCGTGTGTGCGAAAAGGCGCCTTAATCAATGTTGCGCTCTTGCATAATCTATTCTGCTTTCTGCTTCCTTAAGAATGATTGTGACTGTTACTTCCCTCAATAGTGGATTTTCTAAACATATGTGCTTATGTGGATCTTCAGACGTCTGCCGAGGAACTTTGGCATGAAAACTTTTGGCCTTGTGAATGGCACAGATTATATCTTCAACATATAGCTTATGCTCATTCGCCATACTGCTTCCTTCCGCAATCTGTGCTAGCTGTAAATTGCTTATTCTTGGCCTTTAGAAGAAGATTCACTACTGATTCACATGGCTGCTTGTTTTGGCTTAAGATCTCATAGAGAGCATGTTCTATTAAACGCATTTATAAGCGCCTTTGGTTAGATGTTATTTTGGATTCATCCATATTCTTCTGACGGTAGAAACTGCTCTTGGGTATTACACTAATTTTTGGAGGGAATTTCTTTGCAGGCGTTTCTAACAGCCTTGACCTTCTCTACCTTCTTAGGGACATTATGTCTGTAACTGATATAGACAGGATATAGAGCGTTTGACAAGCGACTCCCGCAGCCGCTTTTTACCTCGCTCCTTGTTATGTCGCCAAAGGCAGCGCGCTCTATCAAATATCTTGCCGCAAGGCGCTCGGCAAAGGCTCGCCGTTCTTACGACAAGTTTCCTGCTTTATAGGCGAAAAAGTTACTACTTATGGCTGCGTCTTGAGTGCACGGAAAACATTACAAGATGAAATTTAAGTATTTTACAACTATCATTTTTGGGCCATGAATCATCATGTCGAACAAATTTTAAGTTGCCACGTTATTAGCAATCATTTTGGCTGCAAAAACCTCAGGGGGCCAAAATTCTAAATCTGACTTCAAGGCGCAATGTCACCTCCCCAACTAACAGCCATGTGCAACATAGACAACAAAAAAAATAATCATATAGCAAAAATCAGTATGCATACAAATTTACTGGGGCCTTAAAACTTTTTTGGCACACATGCCGACAACCAATTCCCTTATTTGGCATTTAATGTAGTTGCAAAATTTTAATGCCAACAGAGCGCAGGGCGCCAAAAGCTAACGACCGATTACAGTGCTTAGCAAGACAGTAAAAAAGACGCTACAAAAAACAACAATTACAAAAGAGTCACCACGCAAAGTACAAATTAAATATACTATTGCTTCTAACATGTGTTGCTAACTTCACGATGTTTGTGCATATATGCAAGTACTTGTATGACAAAATTTGCGTATAATGATAATGATTTTCTGGAAAATTTATTAATGCGGCCATTTATTGTAGGGCGTTCTCTTATGTGCGTGTGTGGGTTTGGTACTTGCCGTCTGAATGATCGCCCGACGTAATTAATTTTACATCAACTCATCTAAGTAAACTTTAATTATTTTTGCTTGTAAGTCTTTGTTCATATTCGGTTAGTACTTTAAATTGTTGTTGCATGCAATTTAAGACTTAGCGAAAAATCTGTTTAAATTAAAATACAGAATGACTCTAGGCTATATCGTTTTCTGTTATTGATGGCCCTCTAGGCGTCCGCTTAATGACTTTATTAGATCCTCCTACTCTCGCGCACCTAGAGGATTGTTCACGTTTTATTGCTGAAGCTAAATTTCGAAGCAGGACATTGTCCCAGGGTTTATTTTCTTATGCCTCTTTACGAGCGGTACTAAAGGCTGTTACATGACTGGTCTGAGAATGTTGGCGCTTAGTCCGCATTGAAATGCTATACCTGGGTTTGCATAATATGACAGCCTTTATACAATTAGAGAAACACTTATTTCTATGTTGCTCCATTTTCGACTGTAATAAGACGGCCACTATCATGCCACGTTCCAGGCTAACGTGGCTAACGTTCGCACCCCCTGTTAGCTTGCACTCGCAAGTAAGGCTCAGAATAAGGATAAGACTCTCTAAGCGGATAAACTGCGTCTTTAAGCATGCAAAAGTGGCCTATTAGGCTGGCGACATAAATAACATGCTTATATCAGTACTGGTTTTGTTGGGGATTCTAATAATGTGAAAGCAAGCAGTGCGAATTGGAGGGACTTATGAGCAATTTTTATTGATATGAGCGAATTCAGAAGAAATCGAGTTAATGGAAATTAAATCGACGCAGAGACAAAGCAACATCGGATTTCTCGTATATATAATAAAAAAAGGAAAAGGTCAAAAAAATAAGTAGACTGTAGGAGATACGAAAAATAGTAGGAAAAGAAAATAATGTTGCAAATGAAATGTCACGCAAGGGCAAGAAAGGATACTAGATAAGGAAAGCCAAACATAGTGAGACAGGGACGCTTATAGCCTTCATGATTTAAGCTGAAAAATAATCTGAGTAAAATTTTAAAAATCGAAAAATTAATATATGCAGTTATATGTATCATATGTATATGTATCGTACTCTTATGACGACGCTATCTTGACAATTGGGGGAAAGGACAAAAATGTTGGCCTAATTAATTAAGTCGAGACGACCAAAATATACACGATCACCGAAGTCATCTATGATATTTTAAAAATTGAGGGACTCTTTGCGTTGCATAACAGACAATGGAGCGTTTGAAACTCAGCTCGACATCGTGATCGTTGCTATATACTTATTGTGGGTCTTTCTGTCTCCTTTAAGCACGCTCGATTTTCGAGAAGCTGCTGACCTAAACTTAATATGTATATCATTCTCTTTTTCATGAAAAGTATAAAAGAAAATGAAGAGAGGCGGTTATGGCTTATTACTGCTGTCTCACCACGAGTTATCGGTTTGTGGTAGTGTATTACGAACTGATGTATAGGACGAGTTTATTTATTTGTTCTCAAAGTGTATATATTTTGTAATCATAGAAATTCACCAATATGTCTCGCGATTTTTATTGAAAGGTTTTGGACTTTATCAACAAATTGTCGAGATGTCTGTTAACTTCTCGATTTGCTATTGAAAATGATAGACTTATTTTTTTTCAAAGTTGTCGATTTTTATTTTATCAAAAATTTGTCTATATTTTAAAAATTAAAATTATGCGAACTTGACAGATTTGCTTTCGGAGTGATTCAGATTTGGTTATCAAAAGTTATCGATTGGGTGGGCTATCGAAGTTTTACCATTTGTTGCTGGTCGTGTTATGCGATTTCTATGTAAAAAATTATCGGATTGTTATGCAAAGTAAACGATCGAGTGCCTATCAAGATTTATTGTATTTGTATCGAAAAGTGTCGAGTTCTAATTCAGGCAGTGCTAGCCATTTGTTTTTTAGGCATTTTATCCGCTTTATTCTCTCATCGACTCAGCGCTTTGTTAGAAAGCAGATACCGATAAAATTTCATATAGGAAATCAATAACGCATCTTCTGTAGATTGATTATTTTCTATTTGAACTTTTATTATTTATTTTTTTTTTTAGTTTTCTTTATGCTTTTGACTTGAGTTTTTTTTTTTCACAAGCTTTAACATTCTTAGGCTAAATGTTTGCACGTTTCTTTATTTTTGAACTAAAAGTACTTTTTAAAAAATTCAACTTTATTTATTTACGTGTGGAATCCTTTATGCAGTTTCACATTTAATTTTTGACTTAATTCTTTCAAGAATTCATTTCTATTTTATATCTAAATTTTGTTTCTTGAACTTGACTTTTATTTTCATATTTTTTTCTTTTCAAATTTAGACTTTTCTCTGGCTTTAGTTTTTTTTTACAGAATTTTGGAAGGGATCATTAGCTTAAGTTTTTTTTTTAATTTTTTACAAGTTAGGTTAGTGCGAGACCTCATGTAGACTGAATGATTCCTTAGTGTATACAGAATTTGTTTAACGACAAGATGAAACCCCTTATCAGACCCTTATGGTACTATGTTATAAGACAAGCTCCGGCACTTGCTATACATGAGTTTTCATAGGATCTATGATATCATTGTAGCTATGTAGATGCTGACAGCTCTATCACTCCTAGATCAGTAGTTAATATAGCCTGGAAAGCGCAGGGTACACCCTCCTCGGAACTCGAGGATTCTCTTATGGTCTATGCAGCACTTACGCGATAGAGTGTTTAGCTTACCTTCTACATCTGCTATATGGACCGGCTAGCCTATATTTAGTATCATATGAAAGCATTATAAGCTTCAGATGTAAAATGTCACCCAATTTTTTAAATTACTAGTTTAGCAAGAAATTACTTGAAAACATGCGTTAGAGTCGAGTCTAAAATGTCTCTCTCTGTCGCTGGAATCCTGCCCAGTAGTAATTACTCATTGTGAGACCAATATCCAGTATATATTCATATATAATATATTGTCCACGGATTTATTAGCATCTAGCTAAGGCTTATAGCGCATCCACTAAGGCCATGCTTTAGCTATTACGTGTCATACAGGGATGCACTTACGTATAGCTGAATCGTTTATCAAAATTTCCACCGGGGGTCCGTTGAAACACTCGAAATATTATCGATAAGAAATTATCAAGATAATTTGATCTCGTTTTAAGCGCGAAACGATAAAGCTTTCGTTATACTGTTAAAAACGTTAACGAAACGTGATACTTTTATGTTTGAATGTGCTGGCGAATGCTATAGGCCATGGTGACGGTCCGTAAGGTTGTAACCAACTGAGCGCCATGCCTACACAAACTCGCATGTATATTTGTTTGTATCATCGTTGTTTATGTTGGGATTAATGTCAAAATACTCTGCAGACACTTATGTATCAGTACTGTCAAAAGTCATGAGAAGAAGTGCGCAATCAGGCTGGGCATATATGCTTTCACGCTTTTGAATGAGCTCGCCATCATCAGCTTTGCCAGCTCATAGTATTTGAATTATAGTAAGATCTAATTCATAAACGATATTTGATGTTCGTTTGTATAAGAGAGTATAAGGCACAGCAAAAACGAAGGTTCGAAAGTCATTTCAGTTATTTGTAGCGATCTTAACGTTAATATACGAAACGAAATGTACTCGTCGTTTATTAACGTTGATGATCGTAACTAAATGATATCGTTTGTTGGTTAAGCATGCCTGGTCATAATCAATCATTGTATACATCATATATAAGCAGCCTGAGATGATGTCACACCACAGATGCATTGTTGTAATATCGCCTATGCGATGCGCGAGAGACTGTGTAAACTACAAACCTTCACATGCAATATGTCCTAATACATTATGTATCTACATACACCGATAAATAGTGTCGACATAAAGAAATATGTACCATGTAGCGATATACGAGACAGCGGAGAGTCAGATGCACTAACACACGATGGGCATATATCTGAGATATTTGAGAGCTTACTGGCTAGTAGATTCTGAGGCGCCTAAAAGATGTAGTTAAAATTGTGCAAGTTTTAGTTATAGCGTGAAGAATTTGAGAGCTATTGAAATTGCGTTTTTTGATGTATTCTAGAAATATGCGAACGAGGGAACAAGGGTATAAAAGGGTGCGGACAGATGTAGAGGCGCTGTAATTTCAGTTTGGAGTTGAGCTATCAATCTTTATTGAGTTAAGCCGCGATCTGGGCGGCAATAGTGAGGTTTAATTTGAGTTATCAATCAGTTTGGTTATTAGCCAGCGAGTGGAAAAGTTATGAAGTGTATTGTGATAGTACTTTAATAAAGGTCATTTTCATTATTCTAATAGTTGAGTTATTTATTCAAGTAGTTTAGTGGGATTCGAAGCATAGTCAGAGTGGTGCTAATAAGAGGATTTGCAGTAAAATCGTACAATATTATGTTAAAATGTTGATTGCAAAAAAATAACCTCCCTTTTTGTGCATTTATGAGCAAATCTAGGGCGTTGAGCGTAAAAAATTGGCGTCATCGGTGTCAGCACAGGTTAATTGCATACTTCTTGATTGATTACTTGTTAGCTTATGCCGTACGTGATGCGCGCGTTCATAGCCTACATTGCATAGCTAAACATATTTGATAGGAGTGCTAAAAATAATACTACAGAAATTCCTTTATTTTCCACTGAAGGAATATGTTGGTCAAAGGCTGACTAGAATTATTTAACATGGGTGTGTTTGTGGCGGTTGTTGATTGAGTCACATTTGGCGTTCTACCTATAATGTAAGAATATTACTGCTATTGATGATCAGGCACATTGCCGTGTGTCATTAGTCAATTTGCAAACGTCATTGACAGTTGCACCACGAGCGACGCCTAACAATGACTGCCAGCAAATTTTATATTCTTCTTTGGGCACACCTGACCTTTTACTTCTTTAATGACGCTTATATTATTATCTTAAATATTTATGGTTTATGAGCGTGTGATGATTGATAAATTTATATAGGATTTCCATTGGCATATTCGATATGTTACGCCTGGCAGATAGTGATAAAATTCCTTATAGCGCATAGTAAATTAGTAGCGAATGACTGTTTTTGGTTGAGATATTACGTGATAGCACCTGTAAGCTGCTGGTCTTTTGCAAAAAAGCAAAAAAATAAAAATGCAATATATATTAACGTTAAAGGAATAAGGGAGTTCGGAATTTTCCATCGCCCATTTTTTTAACTTGAGTTTTTGCCCTATTATTGGTTTATAAATCGGCACTTGGAAATGAACTGGCCATTGATATATGATCTCTTTTTGCAAATATAATAGCATATTTATTCTCCACGACCGCTTTAAATGCGTTTTATATAAAGTGGGCGTGTATCCTTTAAGCGATTTCGTTAAGTTTCTTCAAAGGCATTCCTTACGATAAGCTAACTCTCTGTCGAATTTTGTTACGCATAGGTTTAACGATTTTTGATTTATTGATTAATACTATTTGTACAATTGATTTTCTCAGCAAGTGGGCGGTGCCACGCGCCATTTAAAAAAAATATCAGCATATTTTTATCATGCATATCATCCACACGTCAAATTTCACATTCTAGGTGTATTATTTACTAAATAACTCAGGTATTTTTGTTTGTTTTCGTGCAAAATAGTTATAGATATTATAAAGTGGGGCGTGGTTAATCATCCGATTTTCTGCCCGCCACCCCTCCGCCCCCCACCCCCACCCCGCAAACCACCCCCCGCGCCCCCCCTCCCCCCCTCCACCCCCACCCCCACCCGCCCCCCCCCCCCTGCAACCTCACCCTCCCCACCCGCACGCCCCTCTATACCCCCCCTCCCACACCCGTGCATTTTCAATACGCAATCTATTCTGTCGCAGATAACTCTTGTACCACATTTGGTGAAAAATATCTCAATTATTTATTTATTTATTTTTATTTATTGATCTCGTTTTAATCTATAAAATGTGAAGCGATTTTCATACAGATTAGGCAGAAAAAAATAACACACAGTATTTAATCGTAAAAACTAAAGTTAATAGGACCTAAATTAGTTTACTGTATATAGAGTCTTTACTAGCGATTTATAACATATGTTTTGTGGAGAAAAGTCCATGACCCACAGGATTTGATAGCATATTCATAATCTTCTTTTAGAAGCTCTGTTAAATTGGCGCATTAGTACGCGTTTT
>JARSSU010001068.1:0-22530 GCA_029619165.1 Eurosta solidaginis | reverse complement strand
CCAAGGTTCTATCGCTAACGGTTCAATTTCTACGTCATACTGGGTGGGGTTAACCGACTAAAAGGGATAAGTGTCCATATCTATTGAACCAAGCAAGATAGAATCGATTTTATTTTTGCAGATGATAGGTTTTTATGTGTATATTAATCCACAAGCTGATCCAAGGTTCTATCGCTAACGGTTCAATTTCTACGTCAAACTGGGTGGGGTTAACCGACTAAAAGGGATAAGTGTCCATATCTATTGAACCAAGCAAGACAGAATCGATTTTATTTTTGCAGATGGTAGGTTTTTATGTGTATATTAATCCACAAGCTGATCCAAGGTTCTATCGCTAACGGTTCAATTTCTACGTCATACTGGGTGGGGTTAACCGACTAAAAGGGATAAGTGTCCATATCTATTGAACCAAGCAAGACAGAATCGATTTTATTTTTGCAGATGGTAGGTTTTTATGTGTATATTAATCCACAAAGCTGATCCAAGGTTCTATCGCTAACGGTTCAATTTCTACGTCAAACTGGGTGGGGTTAACCGACTAAAAGGGATAAGTGTCCATATCTATTGAACCAAGCAAGACAGAATCGATTTTATTTTTGCAGATGGTAGGTTTTTATGTGTATATTAATCCACAAGCTGATCCAAGGTTCTATCGCTAACGGTTCAATTTCTACGTCATACTGGGTGGGGTTAACCGACTAAAAGGGATAAGTGTCCATATCTATTGAACCATGCAAGATAGAATCGATTTTGTTTTTGCAGATGATAGGTTTTTATGTGTATATTAATCCACAAGCTGATCCAAGGTTCTATCGCTAACGGTTCAATTTCTACGTCATACTGGGTGGGGTTAACCGACTAAAAGGGATAAGTGTCCATATCTATTGAACCAAGCAAGATAGAATCGATTTTGTTTTTGCAGATGATAGGTTTTTATGTGTATATTAATCCACAAGCTGATCCAAGGTTCTATCGCTAACGGTTCAATTTCTACGTCATACTGGGTGGGGTTAACCGACTAAAAGGGATAAGTGTCCATATCTATTGAACCATGCAAGATAGAATCGATTTTGTTTTTGCAGATGATAGGTTTTTATGTGTATATTAATCCACAAGCTGATCCAAGGTTCTATCGCTAACGGTTCAATTTCTACGTCATACTGGGTGGGGTTAACCGACTAAAAGGGATAAGTGTCCATATCTATTGAACCAAGCAAGATAGAATCGATTTTATTTTTGCAGATGATAGGTTTTTATGTGTATATTAATCCACAAGCTGATCCAAGGTTCTATCGCTAACGGTTCAATTTCTACGTCATACTGGGTGGGGTTAACCGACTAAAAGGGATAAGTGTCCATATCTATTGAACCATGCAAGATAGAATCGATTTTGTTTTTGCAGATGATAGGTTTTTATGTGTATATTAATCCACAAGCTGATCCAAGGTTCTATCGCTAACGGTTCAATTTCTACGTCATACTGGGGGGGTAACGACTAAAAGGGATAAGTGTCCATATCTATTGAACCAAGCAAAGATAGAATCGATTTTATTTTTGCAGTTATAGGTTTTTATGTGTATATTAATCCACAAAGCTGATCCAAGGTTCTATCGTTAGCGGTTCAATTTCTACGTCATACTGGGTGGGGTTAACCGACTAAAAGGGATAAGTGTCCATATCTATTGAACCAAGCAAGACAGAATCGATTTTATTTTTGCAGATGGTAGGTTTTTATGTGTATATTAATCCAAAAGATGATCCAAGGTTCTATCGCTAACGGTTCAATTTCTACGTCATGCTGGGTGGGGTTAACCGACTAAAAGGGATAAGTGTCCATATCTATTGAACCAAGCAAGACAGAATCGATTTTATTTTTGCAGATGGTAGGTTTTTATGGGCATACTAATCCACAAGCTGATCCAAGGTTCTATCGCTAACGGTTCAATTTCTACGTCAAACTGGGTGGGGTTAACCGACTAAAAGGGATAAGTGTCCATATCTATTGAACCAAGCAAGACAGAATCGATTTTATTTTTGCAGATGGTAGGTTTTTATGTGTATATTAATCCAAAAGCTGATCCAAGGTTCTATCGCTAACGGTTCAATTTCTACGTCATACTGTGTGGGGTTAACCGACTAAAAGGGATAAGTGTCCATATCTATTGAACCAAGCAAGACAGAATCGATTTTGTTTTTGCAGATGATAGGTTTTTATGTGTATATTAATCCACAAGCTGATCCAAGATTCTATCGCTAACGGTTCAATTTCTACGTCATACTAGGGTGGGGTTAACCGACTAATAGGGATAAGTGTCCATATCTATTGAACCAAGGAAGGTAGAATCGAATTTATTTTTGCAGATGGTAGGTTTTTATGTGCATATTAATCCACAAGCTGACCCAAGGTTCTATCGCTAACGGTTCAATTTCTACGTCAAACTGGGTGGGGTTAACCGACTAAAAGGGATAAGTGTCCATATCTATTGAACCAAGCAAGATAGAATCGATTTTGTTTTTGCAGATGATAGGTTTTTATGTGTATATTAATCCACAAGCTGATCCAAGGTTCTATCGCTAACGGTTCAATTTCTACGTTATACTGGGTGGGGTTAACCGACTAAAAGGGATAAGTGTCCATATCTATTGAACCAAGCAAGATAGAATCGATTTTATTTTTGCAGATGGTAGGTTTTTATGTGTATATTAATCCACAAGCTGATCCAAGGTTCTATCGCTAACGGTTCAATTTCTACGTCATACTGTGTGGGGTTAACCGACTAAAAGGGATAAGTGTCCATATCTATTGAACCAAGCAAGACAGAATCGATTTTGTTTTTGCAGATGATAGGTTTTTATGTGTATATTAATCCACAAGCTGATCCAAGATTCTATCGCTAACGGTTCAATTTCTACGTCATACTGGGTGGGGTTAACCGACTAAAAGGGATAAGTGTCCATATCTATTGAACCAAGCAAGATAGAATCGATTTATTTTTGCAGATGATAGGTTTTTATGTGTATATTAATCCACAAGCTGATCCAAGGTTCTATCGCTAACGGTTCAATTTCTACGTCATGGGGGGGTTAACCGACTAAAAGGGATAAGTGTCCATATCTATTGAACCAAGCAAGATAGAATCGATTTTATTTTTGCAGATGATAGGTTTTTATGTGTATATTAATCCACAAGCTGATCCAAGGTTCTATCGCTAACGGTTCAATTTCTACGTCAACTGGGTGGGGTACGACTAAAAGGGATAAGTGTCCATATCTATTGAACCAAGCAAGATAGAATCGATTTTATTTTTGCAGATGATAGGTTTTTATGTGTATATTAATCCACAAGCTGATCCAAGGTTCTATCGCTAACGGTTCAATTTCTACGTCATACTGGGTGGGGTTAACCGACTAAAAGGGATAAGTGTCCATATCTATTGAACCAAGCAAGATAGAATCGATTTATTTTTGCAGATGATAGGTTTTTATGTGTATATTAATCCACAAGCTGATCCAAGGTTCTATCGCTAACGGTTCAATTTCTACGTCAAACTGGGTGGGGTTAACCGACTAAAAGGGATAAGTGTCCATATCTATTGAACCAAGCAAGATAGAATCGATTTTATTTTTGCAGATGATAGGTTTTTATGTGTATATTAATCCACAAGCTGATCCAAGGTTCTATCGCTAACGGTTCAATTTCTACGTCATACTGGGTGGGGTTAACCGACTAAAAGGGATAAGTGTCCATATCTATTGAACCAAGCAAGATAGAATCGATTTTATTTTTGCAGATGATAGGTTTTTATGTGTATATTAATCCACAAGCTGATCCAAGGTTCTATCGCTAACGGTTCAATTTCTACGTCATACTGGGTGGGGTTAACCGACTAAAAGGGATAAGTGTCCATATCTATTGAACCAAGCAAGATAGAATCGATTTTGTTTTTGCAGATGATAGGTTTTTATGTGTATATTAATCCACAAGCTGATCCAAGGTTCTATCGCTAACGGTTCAATTTCTACGTCATACTGGGTGGGGTTAACCGACTAAAAGGGATAAGTGTCCATATCTATTGAACCAAGCAAGATAGAATCGATTTTGTTTTTGCAGATGATAGGTTTTTATGTGTATATTAATCCACAAGCTGATCCAAGGTTCTATCGCTAACGGTTCAATTTCTACGTCATACTGGGTGGGGTTAACCGACTAAAAGGGATAAGTGTCCATATCTATTGAACCAAGCAAGACAGAATCGATTTTGTTTTTGCAGATGATAGGTTTTTATGTGTATATTAATCCACAAGCTGATCCAAGGTTCTATCGCTAACGGTTCAATTTCTACGTCATACTGGTGGGGTTAACCGACTAAAAGGGATAAGTGTCCATATCTATTGAACCAAGCAAGATAGAATCGATTTATTTTTGCAGATGGTAGGTTTTTATGTGTATATTAATCCACAAGCTGATCCAAGGTTCTATCGCTAACGGTTCAATTTCTACGTCATACTGGGTGGGGTTAACCGACTAAAAGGGATAAGTGTCCATATCTATTGAACCAAGCAAGATAGAATCGATTTTATTTTTGCAGATGGTAGGTTTTTATGTGTATATTAATCCACAAGCTGATCCAAGGTTCTATCGCTAACGGTTCAATTTCTACGTCATACTGGGTGGGGTTAACCGACTAAAAGGGATAAGTGTCCATATCTATTGAACCAAGCAAGATAGAATCGATTTTATTTTTGCAGATGATAGGTTTTTATGTGTATATTAATCCACAAGCTGATCCAAGGTTCTATCGCTAACGGTTCAATTTCTACGTCATACTGGGTGGGGTTAACCGACTAAAAGGGATAAGTGTCCATATCTATTGAACCAAGCAAGATAGAATCGATTTTATTTTTGCAGATGGTAGGTTTTTATGTGTATATTAATCCACAAGCTGATCCAAGGTTCTATCGCTAACGGTTCAATTTCTACGTCATAGGGGGGGTAACCGACTAAAAGGGATAAGTGTCCATATCTATTGAACCAAGCAAGATAGAATCGATTTTATTTTTGCAGATGATAGGTTTTTATGTGTATATTAATCCACAAGCTGATCCAAGGTTCTATCGCTAACGGTTCAATTTCTACGTCATACTGGGTGGGGTTAACCGACTAAAAGGGATAAGTGTCCATATCTATTGAACCAAGCAAGATAGAATCGATTTTATTTTTGCAGATGATAGGTTTTTATGTGTATATTAATCCACAAGCTGATCCAAGGTTCTATCGCTAACGGTTCAATTTCTACGTCAACTGGGTGGGGTAACCGACTAAAAGGGATAAGTGTCCATATCTATTGAACCAAGCAAGATAGAATCGATTTTGTTTTTGCAGATGATAGGTTTTTATGTGTATATTAATCCACAAGCTGATCCAAGGTTCTATCGCTAACGGTTCAATTTCTACGTCATACTGGGTGGGGTTAACCGACTAAAAGGGATAAGTGTCCATATCTATTGAACCAAGCAAGATAGAATCGATTTTATTTTTGCAGATGGTAGGTTTTTATGTGTATATTAATCCACAAGCTGATCCAAGGTTCTATCGCTAACGGTTCAATTTCTACGTCATACTGGGTGGGGTTAACCGACTAAAAGGGATAAGTGTCCATATCTATTGAACCAAGCAAGATAGAATCGATTTTGTTTTTGCAGATGATAGGTTTTTATGTGTATATTAATCCACAAGCTGATCCAAGGTTCTATCGCTAACGGTTCAATTTCTACGTCATACTGGGTGGGGTTAACCGACTAAAAGGGATAAGTGTCCATATCTATTGAACCAAGCAAGATAGAATCGATTTTATTTTTGCAGATGATAGGTTTTTATGTGTATATTAATCCACAAGCTGATCCAAGGTTCTATCGCTAACGGTTCAATTTCTACGTCATACTGGGTGGGGTTAACCGACTAAAAGGGATAAGTGTCCATATCTATTGAACCAAGCAAGATAGAATCGATTTTATTTTTGCAGATGATAGGTTTTTATGTGTATATTAATCCACAAGCTGATCCAAGGTTCTATCGCTAACGGTTCAATTTCTACGTCATACTGGGTGGGGTTAACCGACTAAAAGGGATAAGTGTCCATATCTATTGAACCAAGCAAGATAGAATCGATTTTATTTTTGCAGATGGTAGGTTTTTATGTGTATATTAATCCACAAGCTGATCCAAGGTTCTATCGCTAACGGTTCAATTTCTACGTCATACTGGGTGGGGTTAACCGACTAAAAGGGATAAGTGTCCATATCTATTGAACCAAGCAAGATAGAATCGATTTTATTTTTGCAGATGGTAGGTTTTTATGTGTATATTAATCCACAAGCTGATCCAAGGTTCTATCGCTAACGGTTCAATTTCTACGTCATACTGTGTGGGGTTAACCGACTAAAAGGGATAAGTGTCCATATCTATTGAACCAAGCAAGACAGAATCGATTTTGTTTTTGCAGATGATAGGTTTTTATGTGTATATTAATCCACAAGCTGATCCAAGGTTCTATCGCTAACGGTTCAATTTCTACGTCATACTGGGTGGGGTTAACCGACTAATAGGGATAAGTGTCCATATCTATTGAACCAAGCAAGATAGAATCGAATTTATTTTTGCAGATGGTAGGTTTTTATGTGCATATTAATCCACAAGCTGATCCAAGGTTCTATCGCTAACGGTTCAATTTCTACGTCATACTGGGTGGGGTTAACCGACTAAAAGGGATAAGTGTCCATATCTATTGAACCAAGCAAGATAGAATCGATTTTGTTTTTGCAGATGATAGGTTTTTATGTGTATATTAATCCACAAGCTGATCCAAGGTTCTATCGCTAACGGTTCAATTTCTACGTCATACTGGGTGGGGTTAACCGACTAAAAGGGATAAGTGTCCATATCTATTGAACCAAGCAAGATAGAATCGATTTTATTTTTGCAGATGGTAGGTTTTTATGTGTATATTAATCCACAAGCTGATCCAAGGTTCTATCGCTAACGGTTCAATTTCTACGTCATACTGTGTGGGGTTAACCGACTAAAAGGGATAAGTGTCCATATCTATTGAACCAAGCAAGATAGAATCGATTTTGTTTTTGCAGATGATAGGTTTTTATGTGTATATTAATCCACAAGCTGATCCAAGGTTCTATCGCTAACGGTTCAATTTCTACGTCATACTGGTGGGGTTAACCGACTAAAAGGGATAAGTGTCCATATCTATTGAACCAAGCAAGATAGAATCGATTTATTTTTGCAGATGATAGGTTTTTATGTGTATATTAATCCACAAGCTGATCCAAGGTTCTATCGCTAACGGTTCAATTTCTACGTCATACTGGGTGGGGTTAACCGACTAAAAGGGATAAGTGTCCATATCTATTGAACCAAGCAAGATAGAATCGATTTTATTTTTGCAGATGATAGGTTTTTATGTGTATATTAATCCACAAGCTGATCCAAGGTTCTATCGCTAACGGTTCAATTTCTACGTCATATGGGTGGGGTTAACCGACTAAAAGGGATAAGTGTCCATATCTATTGAACCAAGCAAGATAGAATCGATTTTATTTTTGCAGATGGTAGGTTTTTATGTGTATATTAATCCACAAGCTGATCCAAGGTTCTATCGCTAACGGTTCAATTTCTACGTCATACTGGGTGGGGTTAACCGACTAAAAGGGATAAGTGTCCATATCTATTGAACCAAGCAAGATAGAATCGATTTTGTTTTTGCAGATGGTAGGTTTTTATGTGTATATTAATCCACAAGCTGATCCAAGGTTCTATCGCTAACGGTTCAATTTCTACGTCATACTGGGTGGGGTTAACCGACTAAAAGGGATAAGTGTCCATATCTATTGAACCAAGCAAGATAGAATCGATTTTGTTTTTGCAGATGATAGGTTTTTATGTGTATATTAATCCACAAGCTGATCCAAGGTTCTATCGCTAACGGTTCAATTTCTACGTCATACTGGGTGGGGTTAACCGACTAAAAGGGATAAGTGTCCATATCTATTGAACCAAGCAAGATAGAATCGATTTTGTTTTTGCAGATGATAGGTTTTTATGTGTATATTAATCCACAAGCTGATCCAAGGTTCTATCGCTAACGGTTCAATTTCTACGTCATACTGGGTGGGGTTAACCGACTAAAAGGGATAAGTGTCCATATCTATTGAACCAAGCAAGATAGAATCGATTTTGTTTTTGCAGATGATAGGTTTTTATGTGTATATTAATCCACAAGCTGATCCAAGGTTCTATCGCTAACGGTTCAATTTCTACGTCATACTGGGTGGGGTTAACCGACTAAAAGGGATAAGTGTCCATATCTATTGAACCAAGCAAGATAGAATCGATTTTATTTTTGCAGATGATAGGTTTTTATGTGTATATTAATCCACAAGCTGATCCAAGGTTCTATCGCTAACGGTTCAATTTCTACGTCATACTGGGTGGGGTTAACCGACTAAAAGGGATAAGTGTCCATATCTATTGAACCAAGCAAGATAGAATCGATTTTATTTTTGCAGATGGTAGGTTTTTATGTGTATATTAATCCACAAGCTGATCCAAGGTTCTATCGCTAACGGTTCAATTTCTACGTCATACTGGGTGGGGTTAACCGACTAAAAGGGATAAGTGTCCATATCTATTGAACCAAGCAAGATAGAATCGATTTTATTTTTGCAGATGGTAGGTTTTTATGTGTATATTAATCCACAAGCTGATCCAAGGTTCTATCGCTAACGGTTCAATTTCTACGTCAACTGGGTGGGGTTAACCGACTAAAAGGGATAAGTGTCCATATCTATTGAACCAAGCAAGATAGAATCGATTTTGTTTTTGCAGATGGTAGGTTTTTATGTGTATATTAATCCACAAGCTGATCCAAGGTTCTATCGCTAACGGTTCAATTTCTACGTCAAACTGGGTGGGGTTAACCGACTAAAAGGGATAAGTGTCCATATCTATTGAACCAAGCAAGATAGAATCGATTTTGTTTTTGCAGATGATAGGTTTTTATGTGTATATTAATCCACAAGCTGATCCAAGGTTCTATCGTTAACGGTTCAATTTCTACGTCATAGTGGGTGGGGTTAACCGACTAAAAGGGATAAGTGTCCATATCTATTGAACCAAGCAAGATAGAATCGATTTTATTTTTGCAGATGGTAGGTTTTTATGTGTATATTAATCCACAAGCTGATCCAAGGTTCTATCGCTAACGGTTCAATTTCTACGTCAACTGGGTGGGGTTAACCGACTAAAAGGGATAAGTGTCCATATCTATTGAACCAAGCAAGATAGAATCGATTTTGTTTTTGCAGATGATAGGTTTTTATGTGTATATTAATCCACAAGCTGATCCAAGGTTCTATCGTTAACGGTTCAATTTCTACGTCAAACTGGGTGGGGTTAACCGACTAAAAGGGATAAGTGTCCATATCTATTGAACCAAGCAAGATAGAATCGATTTTATTTTTGCAGATGGTAGGTTTTTATGTGTATATTAATCCACAAGCTGATCCAAGGTTCTATCGTTAACGGTTCAATTTCTACGTCAACTGGGTGGGGTTAACCGACTAAAAGGGATAAGTGTCCATATCTATTGAACCAAGCAAGATAGAATCGATTTTGTTTTTGCAGATGATAGGTTTTTATGTGTATATTAATCCACAAGCTGATCCAAGGTTCTATCGTTAACGGTTCAATTTCTACGTCAAAGTGGGTGGGGTTAACCGACTAAAAGGGATAAGTGTCCATATCTATTGAACCAAGCAAGATAGAATCGATTTTGTTTTTGCAGATGATAGGTTTTTATGTGTATATTAATCCACAAGCTGATCCAAGGTTCTATCGTTAACGGTTCAATTTCTACGTCATAGTGGGTGGGGTTAACCGACTAAAAGGGATAAGTGTCCATATCTATTGAACCAAGCAAGATAGAATCGATTTTTTTTTGCAGATGGTAGGTTTTTATGTGTATATTAATCCACAAGCTGATCCAAGGTTCTATCGTTAACGGTTCAATTTCTACGTCAAAGTGGTGGGGTTAACCGACTAAAAGGGATAAGTGTCCATATCTATTGAACCAAGCAAGATAGAATCGATTTTGTTTTTGCAGATGATAGGTTTTTATGTGTATATTAATCCACAAGCTGATCCAAGGTTCTATCGCTAACGGTTCAATTTCTACGTCATACTGGGTGGGGTTAACCGACTAAAAGGGATAAGTGTCCATATCTATTGAACCAAGCAAGATAGAATCGATTTTTTTTTGCAGATGGTAGGTTTTTATGTGTATATTAATCCACAAGCTGATCCAAGGTTCTATCGCTAACGGTTCAATTTCTACGTCATAGTGGGTGGGGTTAACCGACTAAAAGGGATAAGTGTCCATATCTATTGAACCAAGCAAGATAGAATCGATTTTTTTTTGCAGATGGTAGGTTTTTATGTGTATATTAATCCACAAGCTGATCCAAGGTTCTATCGTTAACGGTTCAATTTCTACGTCAAAGTGGGATGGGGTTAACCGACTAAAAGGGATAAGTGTCCATATCTATTGAACCAAGCAAGATAGAATCGATTTTGTTTTTGCAGATGATAGGTTTTTATGTGTATATTAATCCACAAGCTGATCCAAGGTTCTATCGTTAACGGTTCAATTTCTACGTCATACTGGGTGGGGTTAACCGACTAAAAGGGATAAGTGTCCATATCTATTGAACCAAGCAAGATAGAATCGATTTTGTTTTTGCAGATGGTAGGTTTTTATGTGTATATTAATCCACAAGCTGATCCAAGGTTCTATCGTTAACGGTTCAATTTCTACGTCAAAGTGGGTGGGGTTAACCGACTAAAAGGGATAAGTGTCCATATCTATTGAACCAAGCAAGATAGAATCGATTTTGTTTTTGCAGATGGTAGGTTTTTATGTGTATATTAATCCACAAGCTGATCCAAGGTTCTATCGTTAACGGTTCAATTTCTACGTCAAAGTGGGTGGGGTTAACCGACTAAAAGGGATAAGTGTCCATATCTATTGAACCAAGCAAGATAGAATCGATTTTGTTTTTGCAGATGATAGGTTTTTATGTGTATATTAATCCACAAGCTGATCCAAGGTTCTATCGTTAACGGTTCAATTTCTACGTCAAAGTGGGTGGGGTTAACCGACTAAAAGGGATAAGTGTCCATATCTATTGAACCAAGCAAGATAGAATCGATTTTGTTTTTGCAGATGATAGGTTTTTATGTGTATATTAATCCACAAGCTGATCCAAGGTTCTATCGTTAACGGTTCAATTTCTACGTCATAGTGGGTGGGGTTAACCGACTAAAAGGGATAAGTGTCCATATCTATTGAACCAAGCAAGATAGAATCGATTTTTTTTTGCAGATGGTAGGTTTTTATGTGTATATTAATCCACAAGCTGATCCAAGGTTCTATCGCTAACGGTTCAATTTCTACGTCATACTGGGTGGGGTTAACCGACTAAAAGGGATAAGTGTCCATATCTATTGAACCAAGCAAGATAGAATCGATTTTGTTTTTGCAGATGATAGGTTTTTATGTGTATATTAATCCACAAGCTGATCCAAGGTTCTATCGTTAACGGTTCAATTTCTACGTCAAAGTGGGTGGGGTTAACCGACTAAAAGGGATAAGTGTCCATATCTATTGAACCAAGCAAGATAGAATCGATTTTGTTTTTGCAGATGGTAGGTTTTTATGTGTATATTAATCCACAAGCTGATCCAAGGTTCTATCGTTAACGGTTCAATTTCTACGTCATAGTGGGTGGGGTTAACCGACTAAAAGGGATAAGTGTCCATATCTATTGAACCAAGCAAGATAGAATCGATTTTATTTTTGCAGATGATAGGTTTTTATGTGTATATTAATCCACAAGCTGATCCAAGGTTCTATCGTTAACGGTTCAATTTCTACGTCAAAGTGGGTGGGGTTAACCGACTAAAAGGGATAAGTGTCCATATCTATTGAACCAAGCAAGATAGAATCGATTTTGTTTTTGCAGATGGTAGGTTTTTATGTGTATATTAATCCACAAGCTGATCCAAGGTTCTATCGTTAACGGTTCAATTTCTACGTCAAAGTGGGTGGGGTTAACCGACTAAAAGGGATAAGTGTCCATATCTATTGAACCAAGCAAGATAGAATCGATTTTGTTTTTGCAGATGATAGGTTTTTATGTGTATATTAATCCACAAGCTGATCCAAGGTTCTATCGTTAACGGTTCAATTTCTACGTCAAAGTGGGTGGGGTTAACCGACTAAAAGGGATAAGTGTCCATATCTATTGAACCAAGCAAGATAGAATCGATTTTGTTTTTGCAGATGGTAGGTTTTTATGTGTATATTAATCCACAAGCTGATCCAAGGTTCTATCGTTAACGGTTCAATTTCTACGTCATAGTGGGTGGGGTTAACCGACTAAAAGGGATAAGTGTCCATATCTATTGAACCAAGCAAGATAGAATCGATTTTGTTTTTGCAGATGGTAGGTTTTTATGTGTATATTAATCCACAAGCTGATCCAAGGTTCTATCGTTAACGGTTCAATTTCTACGTCAAAGTGGGTGGGGTTAACCGACTAAAAGGGATAAGTGTCCATATCTATTGAACCAAGCAAGATAGAATCGATTTTGTTTTTGCAGATGGTAGGTTTTTATGTGTATATTAATCCACAAGCTGATCCAAGGTTCTATCGTTAACGGTTCAATTTCTACGTCAAAGTGGGTGGGGTTAACCGACTAAAAGGGATAAGTGTCCATATCTATTGAACCAAGCAAGATAGAATCGATTTTGTTTTTGCAGATGGTAGGTTTTTATGTGTATATTAATCCACAAGCTGATCCAAGGTTCTATCGTTAACGGTTCAATTTCTACGTCAAAGTGGGTGGGGTTAACCGACTAAAAGGGATAAGTGTCCATATCTATTGAACCAAGCAAGATAGAATCGATTTTGTTTTTGCAGATGGTAGGTTTTTATGTGTATATTAATCCACAAGCTGATCCAAGGTTCTATCGTTAACGGTTCAATTTCTACGTCAAAGTGGGTGGGGTTAACCGACTAAAAGGGATAAGTGTCCATATCTATTGAACCAAGCAAGATAGAATCGATTTTGTTTTTGCAGATGGTAGGTTTTTATGTGTATATTAATCCACAAGCTGATCCAAGGTTCTATCGTTAACGGTTCAATTTCTACGTCAAAGTGGTGGGGTTAACCGACTAAAAGGGATAAGTGTCCATATCTATTGAACCAAGCAAGATAGAATCGATTTTGTTTTTGCAGATGATAGGTTTTTATGTGTATATTAATCCACAAGCTGATCCAAGGTTCTATCGTTAACGGTTCAATTTCTACGTCATAGTGGGTGGGGTTAACCGACTAAAAGGGATAAGTGTCCATATCTATTGAACCAAGCAAGATAGAATCGATTTTGTTTTTGCAGATGGTAGGTTTTTATGTGTATATTAATCCACAAGCTGATCCAAGGTTCTATCGTTAACGGTTCAATTTCTACGTCAAAGTGGGTGGGGTTAACCGACTAAAAGGGATAAGTGTCCATATCTATTGAACCAAGCAAGATAGAATCGATTTTGTTTTTGCAGATGATAGGTTTTTATGTGTATATTAATCCACAAGCTGATCCAAGGTTCTATCGTTAACGGTTCAATTTCTACGTCAAAGTGGGTGGGGTTAACCGACTAAAAGGGATAAGTGTCCATATCTATTGAACCAAGCAAGATAGAATCGATTTTGTTTTTGCAGATGATAGGTTTTTATGTGTATATTAATCCACAAGCTGATCCAAGGTTCTATCGTTAACGGTTCAATTTCTACGTCATAGTGGGTGGGGTTAACCGACTAAAAGGGATAAGTGTCCATATCTATTGAACCAAGCAAGATAGAATCGATTTTGTTTTTGCAGATGGTAGGTTTTTATGTGTATATTAATCCACAAGCTGATCCAAGGTTCTATCGTTAACGGTTCAATTTCTACGTCATAGTGGGTGGGGTTAACCGACTAAAAGGGATAAGTGTCCATATCTATTGAACCAAGCAAGATAGAATCGATTTTGTTTTTGCAGATGGTAGGTTTTTATGTGTATATTAATCCACAAGCTGATCCAAGGTTCTATCGTTAACGGTTCAATTTCTACGTCAAAGTGGGTGGGGTTAACCGACTAAAAGGGATAAGTGTCCATATCTATTGAACCAAGCAAGATAGAATCGATTTTGTTTTTGCAGATGATAGGTTTTTATGTGTATATTAATCCACAAGCTGATCCAAGGTTCTATCGTTAACGGTTCAATTTCTACGTCAAAGTGGGTGGGGTTAACCGACTAAAAGGGATAAGTGTCCATATCTATTGAACCAAGCAAGATAGAATCGATTTTGTTTTTGCAGATGGTAGGTTTTTATGTGTATATTAATCCACAAGCTGATCCAAGGTTCTATCGTTAACGGTTCAATTTCTACGTCAAAGTGGGTGGGGTTAACCGACTAAAAGGGATAAGTGTCCATATCTATTGAACCAAGCAAGATAGAATCGATTTTGTTTTTGCAGATGATAGGTTTTTATGTGTATATTAATCCACAAGCTGATCCAAGGTTCTATCGTTAACGGTTCAATTTCTACGTCAAAGTGGGTGGGGTTAACCGACTAAAAGGGATAAGTGTCCATATCTATTGAACCAAGCAAGATAGAATCGATTTTGTTTTTGCAGATGATAGGTTTTTATGTGTATATTAATCCACAAGCTGATCCAAGGTTCTATCGTTAACGGTTCAATTTCTACGTCAAAGTGGGTGGGGTTAACCGACTAAAAGGGATAAGTGTCCATATCTATTGAACCAAGCAAGATAGAATCGATTTTGTTTTTGCAGATGATAGGTTTTTATGTGTATATTAATCCACAAGCTGATCCAAGGTTCTATCGTTAACGGTTCAATTTCTACGTCATAGTGGGTGGGGTTAACCGACTAAAAGGGATAAGTGTCCATATCTATTGAACCAAGCAAGATAGAATCGATTTTGTTTTTGCAGATGGTAGGTTTTTATGTGTATATTAATCCACAAGCTGATCCAAGGTTCTATCGTTAACGGTTCAATTTCTACGTCAAAGTGGGTGGGGTTAACCGACTAAAAGGGATAAGTGTCCATATCTATTGAACCAAGCAAGATAGAATCGATTTTGTTTTTGCAGATGATAGGTTTTTATGTGTATATTAATCCACAAGCTGATCCAAGGTTCTATCGTTAACGGTTCAATTTCTACGTCAAAGTGGGTGGGGTTAACCGACTAAAAGGGATAAGTGTCCATATCTATTGAACCAAGCAAGATAGAATCGATTTTGTTTTTGCAGATGATAGGTTTTTATGTGTATATTAATCCACAAGCTGATCCAAGGTTCTATCGTTAACGGTTCAATTTCTACGTCAAAGTGGGTGGGGTTAACCGACTAAAAGGGATAAGTGTCCATATCTATTGAACCAAGCAAGATAGAATCGATTTTGTTTTTGCAGATGATAGGTTTTTATGTGTATATTAATCCACAAGCTGATCCAAGGTTCTATCGTTAACGGTTCAATTTCTACGTCAAAGTGGGTGGGGTTAACCGACTAAAAGGGATAAGTGTCCATATCTATTGAACCAAGCAAGATAGAATCGATTTTGTTTTTGCAGATGATAGGTTTTTATGTGTATATTAATCCACAAGCTGATCCAAGGTTCTATCGTTAACGGTTCAATTTCTACGTCAAAGTGGGTGGGGTTAACCGACTAAAAGGGATAAGTGTCCATATCTATTGAACCAAGCAAGATAGAATCGATTTTGTTTTTGCAGATGATAGGTTTTTATGTGTATATTAATCCACAAGCTGATCCAAGGTTCTATCGTTAACGGTTCAATTTCTACGTCAAAGTGGGTGGGGTTAACCGACTAAAAGGGATAAGTGTCCATATCTATTGAACCAAGCAAGATAGAATCGATTTTGTTTTTGCAGATGATAGGTTTTTATGTGTATATTAATCCACAAGCTGATCCAAGGTTCTATCGTTAACGGTTCAATTTCTACGTCATAGTGGGTGGGGTTAACCGACTAAAAGGGATAAGTGTCCATATCTATTGAACCAAGCAAGATAGAATCGATTTTGTTTTTGCAGATGGTAGGTTTTTATGTGTATATTAATCCACAAGCTGATCCAAGGTTCTATCGTTAACGGTTCAATTTCTACGTCAAAGTGGGTGGGGTTAACCGACTAAAAGGGATAAGTGTCCATATCTATTGAACCAAGCAAGATAGAATCGATTTTGTTTTTGCAGATGATAGGTTTTTATGTGTATATTAATCCACAAGCTGATCCAAGGTTCTATCGTTAACGGTTCAATTTCTACGTCAAAGTGGGTGGGGTTAACCGACTAAAAGGGATAAGTGTCCATATCTATTGAACCAAGCAAGATAGAATCGATTTTGTTTTTGCAGATGATAGGTTTTTATGTGTATATTAATCCACAAGCTGATCCAAGGTTCTATCGTTAACGGTTCAATTTCTACGTCAAAGTGGGTGGGGTTAACCGACTAAAAGGGATAAGTGTCCATATCTATTGAACCAAGCAAGATAGAATCGATTTTATTTTTGCAGATGGTAGGTTTTTATGTGTATATTAATCCACAAGCTGATCCAAGGTTCTATCGTTAACGGTTCAATTTCTACGTCATAGTGGGTGGGGTTAACCGACTAAAAGGGATAAGTGTCCATATCTATTGAACCAAGCAAGATAGAATCGATTTTGTTTTTGCAGATGGTAGGTTTTTATGTGTATATTAATCCACAAGCTGATCCAAGGTTCTATCGTTAACGGTTCAATTTCTACGTCAAAGTGGGTGGGGTTAACCGACTAAAAGGGATAAGTGTCCATATCTATTGAACCAAGCAAGATAGAATCGATTTTGTTTTTGCAGATGATAGGTTTTTATGTGTATATTAATCCACAAGCTGATCCAAGGTTCTATCGTTAACGGTTCAATTTCTACGTCAAAGTGGGTGGGGTTAACCGACTAAAAGGGATAAGTGTCCATATCTATTGAACCAAGCAAGATAGAATCGATTTTGTTTTTGCAGATGATAGGTTTTTATGTGTATATTAATCCACAAGCTGATCCAAGGTTCTATCGTTAACGGTTCAATTTCTACGTCATAGTGGGTGGGGTTAACCGACTAAAAGGGATAAGTGTCCATATCTATTGAACCAAGCAAGATAGAATCGATTTTGTTTTTGCAGATGGTAGGTTTTTATGTGTATATTAATCCACAAGCTGATCCAAGGTTCTATCGTTAACGGTTCAATTTCTACGTCAAAGTGGGTGGGGTTAACCGACTAAAAGGGATAAGTGTCCATATCTATTGAACCAAGCAAGATAGAATCGATTTTGTTTTTGCAGATGGTAGGTTTTTATGTGTATATTAATCCACAAGCTGATCCAAGGTTCTATCGTTAACGGTTCAATTTCTACGTCAAAGTGGGTGGGGTTAACCGACTAAAAGGGATAAGTGTCCATATCTATTGAACCAAGCAAGATAGAATCGATTTTGTTTTTGCAGATGGTAGGTTTTTATGTGTATATTAATCCACAAGCTGATCCAAGGTTCTATCGTTAACGGTTCAATTTCTACGTCAAAGTGGGTGGGGTTAACCGACTAAAAGGGATAAGTGTCCATATCTATTGAACCAAGCAAGATAGAATCGATTTTGTTTTTGCAGATGGTAGGTTTTTATGTGTATATTAATCCACAAGCTGATCCAAGGTTCTATCGTTTAACGGTTCAATTTCTACGTCAAAGTGGGTGGGGTTAACCGACTAAAAGGGATAAGTGTCCATATCTATTGAACCAAGCAAGATAGAATCGATTTTGTTTTTGCAGATGGTAGGTTTTTATGTGTATATTAATCCACAAGCTGATCCAAGGTTCTATCGTTAACGGTTCAATTTCTACGTCAAAGTGGGTGGGGTTAACCGACTAAAAGGGATAAGTATCCATATCTATTGAACCAAGCAAGATAGAATCGATTTTGTTTTTGCAGATGGTAGGTTTTTATGTGTATATTAATCCACAAGCTGATCCAAGGTTCTATCGTTAACGGTTCAATTTCTACGTCAAAGTGGTGGGGTTAACCGACTAAAAGGGATAAGTGTCCATATCTATTGAACCAAGCAAGATAGAATCGATTTTGTTTTTGCAGATGGTAGGTTTTTATGTGTATATTAATCCACAAGCTGATCCAAGGTTCTATCGTTAACGGTTCAATTTCTACGTCAAAGTGGGTGGGGTTAACCGACTAAAAGGGATAAGTGTCCATATCTATTGAACCAAGCAAGATAGAATCGATTTTGTTTTTGCAGATGATAGGTTTTTATGTGTATATTAATCCACAAGCTGATCCAAGGTTCTATCGTTAACGGTTCAATTTCTACGTCAAAGTGGGTGGGGTTAACCGACTAAAAGGGATAAGTGTCCATATCTATTGAACCAAGCAAGATAGAATCGATTTTGTTTTTGCAGATGGTAGGTTTTTATGTGTATATTAATCCACAAGCTGATCCAAGGTTCTATCGTTAACGGTTCAATTTCTACGTCAAAGTGGGTGGGGTTAACCGACTAAAAGGGATAAGTGTCCATATCTATTGAACCAAGCAAGATAGAATCGATTTTGTTTTTGCAGATGATAGGTTTTTATGTGTATATTAATCCACAAGCTGATCCAAGGTTCTATCGTTAACGGTTCAATTTCTACGTCAAAGTGGGTGGGGTTAACCGACTAAAAGGGATAAGTGTCCATATCTATTGAACCAAGCAAGATAGAATCGATTTTGTTTTTGCAGATGATAGGTTTTTATGTGTATATTAATCCACAAGCTGATCCAAGGTTCTATCGTTAACGGTTCAATTTCTACGTCAAAGTGGGTGGGGTTAACCGACTAAAAGGGATAAGTGTCCATATCTATTGAACCAAGCAAGATAGAATCGATTTTGTTTTTGCAGATGATAGGTTTTTATGTGTATATTAATCCACAAGCTGATCCAAGGTTCTATCGTTAACGGTTCAATTTCTACGTCAAAGTGGGTGGGGTTAACCGACTAAAAGGGATAAGTGTCCATATCTATTGAACCAAGCAAGATAGAATCGATTTTGTTTTTGCAGATGGTAGGTTTTTATGTGTATATTAATCCACAAGCTGATCCAAGGTTCTATCGTTAACGGTTCAATTTCTACGTCAAAGTGGGTGGGGTTAACCGACTAAAAGGGATAAGTGTCCATATCTATTGAACCAAGCAAGATAGAATCGATTTTGTTTTTGCAGATGGTAGGTTTTTATGTGTATATTAATCCACAAGCTGATCCAAGGTTCTATCGTTAACGGTTCAATTTCTACGTCAAAGTGGGTGGGGTTAACCGACTAAAAGGGATAAGTATCCATATCTATTGAACCAAGCAAGATAGAATCGATTTTGTTTTTGCAGATGATAGGTTTTTATGTGTATATTAATCCACAAGCTGATCCAAGGTTCTATCGTTAACGGTTCAATTTCTACGTCAAAGTGGGTGGGGTTAACCGACTAAAAGGGATAAGTGTCCATATCTATTGAACCAAGCAAGATAGAATCGATTTTGTTTTTGCAGATGATAGGTTTTTATGTGTATATTAATCCACAAGCTGATCCAAGGTTCTATCGTTAACGGTTCAATTTCTACGTCAAAGTGGGTGGGGTTAACCGACTAAAAGGGATAAGTGTCCATATCTATTGAACCAAGCAAGATAGAATCGATTTTGTTTTTGCAGATGGTAGGTTTTTATGTGTATATTAATCCACAAGCTGATCCAAGGTTCTATCGTTAACGGTTCAATTTCTACGTCAAAGTGGGTGGGGTTAACCGACTAAAAGGGATAAGTGTCCATATCTATTGAACCAAGCAAGATAGAATCGATTTTGTTTTTGCAGATGATAGGTTTTTATGTGTATATTAATCCACAAGCTGATCCAAGGTTCTATCGTTAACGGTTCAATTTCTACGTCAAAGTGGGTGGGGTTAACCGACTAAAAGGGATAAGTGTCCATATCTATTGAACCAAGCAAGATAGAATCGATTTTGTTTTTGCAGATGGTAGGTTTTTATGTGTATATTAATCCACAAGCTGATCCAAGGTTCTATCGTTAACGGTTCAATTTCTACGTCAAAGTGGGTGGGGTTAACCGACTAAAAGGGATAAGTGTCCATATCTATTGAACCAAGCAAGATAGAATCGATTTTGTTTTTGCAGATGATAGGTTTTTATGTGTATATTAATCCACAAGCTGATCCAAGGTTCTATCGTTAACGGTTCAATTTCTACGTCAAAGTGGGTGGGGTTAACCGACTAAAAGGGATAAGTGTCCATATCTATTGAACCAAGCAAGATAGAATCGATTTTGTTTTTGCAGATGGTAGGTTTTTATGTGTATATTAATCCACAAGCTGATCCAAGGTTCTATCGTTAACGGTTCAATTTCTACGTCAAAGTGGGTGGGGTTAACCGACTAAAAGGGATAAGTGTCCATATCTATTGAACCAAGCAAGATAGAATCGATTTTGTTTTTGCAGATGATAGGTTTTTATGTGTATATTAATCCACAAGCTGATCCAAGGTTCTATCGTTAACGGTTCAATTTCTACGTCAAAGTGGGTGGGGTTAACCGACTAAAAGGGATAAGTGTCCATATCTATTGAACCAAGCAAGATAGAATCGATTTTGTTTTTGCAGATGATAGGTTTTTATGTGTATATTAATCCACAAGCTGATCCAAGGTTCTATCGTTAACGGTTCAATTTCTACGTCAAAGTGGGTGGGGTTAACCGACTAAAAGGGATAAGTGTCCATATCTATTGAACCAAGCAAGATAGAATCGATTTTGTTTTTGCAGATGATAGGTTTTTATGTGTATATTAATCCACAAGCTGATCCAAGGTTCTATCGTTAACGGTTCAATTTCTACGTCAAAGTGGGTGGGGTTAACCGACTAAAAGGGATAAGTGTCCATATCTATTGAACCAAGCAAGATAGAATCGATTTTGTTTTTGCAGATGATAGGTTTTTATGTGTATATTAATCCACAAGCTGATCCAAGGTTCTATCGTTAACGGTTCAATTTCTACGTCAAAGTGGGTGGGGTTAACCGACTAAAAGGGATAAGTGTCCATATCTATTGAACCAAGCAAGATAGAATCGATTTTGTTTTTGCAGATGATAGGTTTTTATGTGTATATTAATCCACAAGCTGATCCAAGGTTCTATCGTTAACGGTTCAATTTCTACGTCATAGTGGGTGGGGTTAACCGACTAAAAGGGATAAGTGTCCATATCTATTGAACCAAGCAAGATAGAATCGATTTTGTTTTTGCAGATGGTAGGTTTTTATGTGTATATTAATCCACAAGCTGATCCAAGGTTCTATCGTTAACGGTTCAATTTCTACGTCAAAGTGGGTGGGGTTAACCGACTAAAAGGGATAAGTGTCCATATCTATTGAACCAAGCAAGATAGAATCGATTTTGTTTTTGCAGATGATAGGTTTTTATGTGTATATTAATCCACAAGCTGATCCAAGGTTCTATCGTTAACGGTTCAATTTCTACGTCAAAGTGGGTGGGGTTAACCGACTAAAAGGGATAAGTATCCATATCTATTGAACCAAGCAAGATAGAATCGATTTTGTTTTTGCAGATGATAGGTTTTTATGTGTATATTAATCCACAAGCTGATCCAAGGTTCTATCGTTAACGGTTCAATTTCTACGTCAAAGTGGGTGGGGTTAACCGACTAAAAGGGATAAGTGTCCATATCTATTGAACCAAGCAAGATAGAATCGATTTTGTTTTTGCAGATGATAGGTTTTTATGTGTATATTAATCCACAAGCTGATCCAAGGTTCTATCGTTAACGGTTCAATTTCTACGTCAAAGTGGGTGGGGTTAACCGACTAAAAGGGATAAGTGTCCATATCTATTGAACCAAGCAAGATAGAATCGATTTTGTTTTTGCAGATGATAGGTTTTTATGTGTATATTAATCCACAAGCTGATCCAAGGTTCTATCGTTAACGGTTCAATTTCTACGTCAAAGTGGGTGGGGTTAACCGACTAAAAGGGATAAGTGTCCATATCTATTGAACCAAGCAAGATAGAATCGATTTTGTTTTTGCAGATGATAGGTTTTTATGTGTATATTAATCCACAAGCTGATCCAAGGTTCTATCGTTAACGGTTCAATTTCTACGTCAAAGTGGGTGGGGTTAACCGACTAAAAGGGATAAGTGTCCATATCTATTGAACCAAGCAAGATAGAATCGATTTATTTTTGCAGATGGTAGGTTTTATGTGTATATTAATCCACAAGCTGATC